>JAURVB010013641.1:0-63544 GCA_033002965.1 Piper betle | reverse complement strand
TTGTTAGGGCTTTATGCATTCATACATACAATATAGCAAGTTAAATCTTCATCTTAAGACGCCGATATTGGATCCGCATGAGTTAGGTTCAGGTTAGCCGACCTAACTGAGGCCCGTAACGATGCTGGTTCGGTTCAACGAGTGTGAACCGGATTTGGGTGTTACAGCTACCGGGTCTGCAGCCCAGTGGCTCCTCAGTAGGTGCCCTTCAGAGTGTTCATAAGGAGTATATGATGTTTTCTTTTATATGAGAGTTTGCTCTCATAGCCAGCTTGTTATAGTTATTTTATTTTCTGGATCAGTACCACTTGTTACTGACGTGTTTTTATAGTATATGTAGGTAATAATCCCGAGTTGGAGGAGCCAGCTTGGACGGAGGAGCATTGTTGTCGCTTGCACACATGTCAGTCGGTAGACTGGTTAATATTTTGTTATGATGTTATTATATTGATGTGATGTGATTAAATGCTGAAATATGAAGATATGATGAGATGAAACACTAAGACATGATGACAGGAAAAGGAAATGTGAATAGATTGCGTAGTAGAAGTGTGGTGGGTTGAAACCCAAGTTCCAGAATGAGTATAAAGCATATTAGATTATGTGTGATTGAAATTGTTGATATATGCATATATATTTGTATATATTATTTTGACAAGGTGGACCTTAATTGCACTTTTAGAGGAGATTTTATCCGTTGTATTTTAGAATTTTTATGCGATTTTTATCGTAATTGTATTAGTGTGTAATTTAGTTTGAATGTCATCCATGTAGCATTATATTAGGATTCTAAGCATTCATCCATGTATGACGAGTCGTATCTTCATCTTAAGATGCCGAGATTAAATCTGTACGAGTTGGGTTTGGGTTACCCGACCTAACTTGGGCAATAACACGCCAATTCAGTTTACGAATGCGAACAGGATTTGGGGTGTTATATCGTGCCTATCCACGTACTACTCAAAAAAAATATTTACACATAAAGAAACTGTTGAATGTATTTAAAAGGATGCGTTGAAGTAGATTTCTTTCTTAAAATTTTAAATTTTTTAGACAAATAATTAAACCATATAAAACTTATTATACTAATAGACACTAAGAGATGGCCAAACTTCGGCTCTAACTATAGAAGCAAGACCTACACATCTGGCGTGTTAGAACGTTAGATGTCTCCTTATATTACCAAAATAGTAGTTTCTTCCCCAAAGCCCAAAAAAAAAATGATGTTACCAATACATGATGTTAATTAATCTTCTTTATAAGGTGTTATGTGATGTTGTCCTGCGTGTCATTGAGAGACACTCCAAATACATGTACAATAACCTGATTATTCGTATATATTGTAGTCACATTTAATCCTTTGCATAACCACTTGGCGACCGACCCTATCCAATCTATTTCATAACACCGACTTGAGCACCAGAATTGGTCTGCGATTCAGACCATGAGCTCGGCTTGGCCTCCCCTCGATATTATCCCACACACAAGCGCATGCAACTGTTTCGCCATCAATCAATAATCGGCACATTTGCTCTGCTAAATCGGCTTCTCCCATTCCCATCCCAAAAGACGCTCAAATCATAAACACACACAAAACCCCAGTCTGGACGAAGAAGATGATGTCTCCTCATCTATCAGCACCTCTCTTTCCTCTTGTTATTGTTGGGTTTATAGACAGCACCTCTCTTTCCTCTTGTTATTGTTGGGTTTATTTTATATCAGTTATAGAGGTTGTTGGTAACTTGTATATAATGTTAATGGGAAAGCCTTAATTTTTAAGTTTGTTTTTTTATTAAAAAGGCTTGTGACACCTATTGCGAGTTTCTTTAATTGTTTAAAGTCCTTTTGGGAGCCCAAAGGGCCCAACAGTAATATCAGAACTTAAATGAGGGCCCAAAGGGCCTAACAATTGGTATCAGAGCTAGGTGAGGGCCCAACAGTTGTCGGAACAACAACGATGATTGCTACAACGAAGGAAGCCCTATTGAGGCTTACACATGAAAAGCCCATTTTGATTTGGGCTTGTTTGGCCCATTAGCTGATTACGATGGGTTCGAAATGAAAATGATTTGAATGTGCATATGTCTATGGTTGGCTATTGGCCCATTAGCTGATACTGGTGGGCTCTAATTGTCAAACCCGATTTTGACCCATACCTGATCCAAATAACGTAAAATCGAATCGAAACAAATTAAATCAAATAAAAACGATTATCTTATTTTCAGACTTGTAATTTAAGGTTGAAGTCCAACAAATAAAAAATTAGCATTTATGTAGACGTATTGGACATTGATTTTCTAAAAAATGTTATTTTTGTTGCTTTTGCTAATAAGATACAAAGGTGATAAAATGAGAGTGATACATGAATACGAATTATTTAATTAGCTTGATTTGATATCTTAGAAGATAATAATAACAGGGCAAAATGTCACGCTATATCTATAATGATTAAATTTTAATTTTATAAATAAGTTTTAATTGAATAATGAGATAAATTTTATAATTTAATGCATTGGATATAGACGGTGATTTATTTTAAATATATATTCTAAATGAAAAGATAAAGTATAATTATTTAATATTTTATAATATTTTTTCAAAACTTATTAATATAATACTAAAAGTTATTGTTAATTCGGGTTGAACACGTGACATTTTCCCATAAAAATTATTTCTATTATTTTTTTAAAAAATTAAGTTTAACAAGATTTTAACTAAGTATTTTATTATATTTAAATTTTTTTATTATATTTTAATTGGTTCAATCTCTTATTTTTAATTTCAGGATATTATTGAGTTCTCTTTTTATTAATTAATTAATAATTAGTAATAATAAGAGCAGATAATTCAAATCCAACCCTGGTTTTCGGATACGGGTCGGATATTCACGAATTCGAAATCAGGACGGACCGAGCCGACACCGTTGTTAACCCCTAAACCCTCCCTCCCCTGCCGCCTGCTCCGCCGTCTGTCGCCGCGGTTGTCGCCGGAGGAAGAGGGAAGGGGGAGGAGAGATGGAGAGGGAGGGAGGAATGGGGATGAAATAGTGACGGAGCGGTTGAGGAGGAAGATTGAGGAAGTAAACGCCGCTGCTCAGTCCCAGCTCGCCGGCATCCAAGACCATGTCAACTTCACTCTTCAGGTCTCCCCCTCTCCTTCTTCTTTTTTCTGATTTATTTTCCCACTACTATATATGTCGTTGAATCTTGTTTTGTTGGAATTTGATATAGAAATAAGCTGCCACTCTTTGCGTTTTTGTTTCTTTTACAGAATTTTGATTTCATTGGTTGTCATTGCTAATTTTGCTTCTGTACATGTTGTTTGTTGGATTAGTGAATTTAGTATTCTTTAGTTGAAAGATTGGTGATTGTTTATTCAATGCGAACATAAGCCAAAAATCAATCCGTCACATTGTAATGCTTTTTTTTTCAATTTTAAATTGTAAATGCAGCTATAGTTTTAGATGTGCATGTATGTATTACTGTGTCTGTCCTGCACAGGTGATTTCATTCTTTGAATGATGTTTGCATTTTTGGGATCTATGTCCGTTACAAGTCAAAACCTTCTTCTTCTGCTGTGTTAATTTAGTTGATGATATAGAAACAAAACTACGGTGTGCACTTCTTCTGTTGAGAGTGGCCATAGGTTTTACTAGGGGTGCTAATCGAGCAAGTGAGCCGAGCTCAACTTGTGTTCGAACTCGGCTCGAATAGTTCGAAACTCGTTCGAACTCGTTCGAACTCGACTCGAGATCGAACGAGTTTTGAACATATATCGAGTTCGACTCGAATATCTTTTATGTATTCGAGCTCGACTCGAGTTCGAATACACTTAAACTGTTTAATTTTCCCGAACTCGAATCCGGCTCGATTAAAAGTCGCTCCCGAAAAAGAATCTATTGATTCTCTCCCAATTGGTTGGATCGTAGGTGCGATGATTTACTTCACGGGCGAGGTCTCTGGTTCAAGTCCAGGATGGCCCAGCAGCGCCGGGGAAAAGAATCGAAGAAGCATCTGACTCCTTCATGCATGCTCCACTCGGCTCGGGGGGATATAGCTCAGTTGGTAGAGCTCCGCTCTTGCAATTAGGTCGGCATTCCCCTCCTTGCGGTTAAGGTAACGACTTCGGGCATGGCCAGCTCCCATAGTGTGACGGGCGGTGTGTAACTCGAATATCTTTTATGTGTTCGAGCTCGACTTGAGTTCGAATACACTTAAACTGTTTAATTTTCCCGAATTCGAATCCGGCTCGATTAAAAGTCAAAAGTACTTCACTTAAAAAAATACTATCAATGTGGATTGAACCCACAACCTTGAGGTCATCAACTTGAATACTTACCATCACAACTATCTCACTTTTTTGTTATTATATTGTGTGTGTATATATATATATATATATATAAATAAAATATAATATAAAAACTATATTATTATATTATTTTATCGAGTTGAGTTCGAGTCGAGCTACGAGTTGAGTTGAGTCGAGTTCGAGTTATAACCGAGTCGAGTCGAGTCGAACACGACCTTGCTCAAGCTCAGCTCGTAAGATTCGAGTCCGAGTCGAGTTCGAGCTTAAATATTTAAATGTCGAGTTTCGAGTCAAGTCAAGCCGAGCCGAACGCTAAATGCTCAAGAGCTGGCTCGCTCAATTAGCAACCCTAAGTTTTACATTCTTGCACTTTGTGATTAATTGTAGAGCCTGAATCTTTAGTTGTTAACTTTTGAAATATTCTTTGAGGGCTATCATTTCATTCACATTATATAATGTGGAAGAGTATATAAAAATGATATGGAATTATTTGGCAAGCTGTTAAAAGTGTATATTATTTGATTCCCTCCTACTAATATAAGTGGTTGAACCATCTAATTTACATGGTGTTAAATATAAGGTAATATTTTTGTGATGATCACCGTAAAAATTATAAAAATGCTGAAAATTTAATCATTTTTTCCTTTTGCTAGAAAGCATACTTCAAATGCGCATACGAGTGCTTTGACAGGAGGAGGAGGCAACAAGACATAAGCAATTGCGTGGAACATTGCACTGTTCCCGTGATGCATGCAAACGGTTTGGTGCAGCAGGAGATGGCTAAATTTCAAGTAAACTTTTACCTCTCCTGTCCACATTTCGTTTTGATAGCAGGAGTTTTGGAAGTATATTCAACAAGCTTCCATATTATTTCTTAAATTCTCTTTAGTCTTTGTTGTTCCAAATGTAAAGTTAAGTTGATCAGTGTGCCTGGATTATACCAGTTTGCTTTATTATAAGATTAGATCCTCATGAATGCAAGGAGTATCTGCTTGTAACTCTTTACTTGATTGCTTTTGCAGGAGAGGATGGAAAGATCCCTCCTAGTCTGCCAAGACAGGTTTGAGGCTTCACGGCTCAAGCAACTGAAGACGGATGCTATCAATGATCTGGAGTCCTGTGTGGATGAAGTGATAAATGATAACATACAAGTGTTGCCCCACATAGTTGATAGGTTGAAGGTGTCTTTGGCTATTGGAGAGAACAACGACGCCTAATTTCTTAACAAGCAATTTCTCTTCTTACAGAAAAAATAGAGAGATGACAACTCATTTGGCTAATAACTTCCATGTTTCCAAGAAATTGGTTATCAATGCTTATCCCTGTGTTCTATACTCATTGTTGGCGATGTCTACTTCAGTAGATGATGAAAGATTAGTTCTTTAGCTTCCTTCATTAATGCTAAACTATATTTCTGTATCCTTATTCTCTTGTCATTGTTTCCGTTTATACTCCTCGCACACCTTGCCATCTTCAGTGTTCTATGATTTCCTCAGTTTCCAGTGGCACTTGTATTTCATTCAGCAAAAATGGTGCAGGTTTTGTTCTTTGTAGGAGATTGAACACTTGGTTGTAGGGATTATTATGCTAGTTCATTCTTTCGGTTCTTTTGAAAAAAATGTCCCTATTTGTTGAATGTTTTTACAAAATTCATGATCTGTACGGTTGTTTATTTCCATAGCTTTCCTTCGGCCAGCAATTACCATCTCTTGAAGATGTTGAAGAAAAGAAAAATGCATCAAGCACGATGTTGTTTCTCCTCACTTTACGCATCAATATATTACTTTGTACGTCAATTGCTGCACATAACAGCTAACGTATGAGCAAACTTTGTTGGTTTTATGAGCAAATCTTTCTTGAATGTACGCAATGTCCACTTCTGCAAATGCTCCATTACAGAAATTATTGGGCAACCAAGTATGTAATCCTACCGTCAGTGGTGCATGCTGAACCTAGGAAACCTAGGGGTGCTAATTGAGCGAGCGAGCCGAGTTCAACATGTGTTCGAACTCGGCTTGAATAGTTCGAAATTCATTCGAACTTGACTCGAATATCTTTTATGTATTTGAAGTTTAAACCCACAACCTTGAAGTCATCAAGGTGAATACTTACCATCTCAAATATCTTGTTTCTTTGTTATTATATTGTATATATATATATATATATATATATATATATATAATGTAAAGACTATATTATTATATTATTTTATCGAATCGAGTTCGAGTCAAGCTATAAGTCGAGTTCGAGTCAAGTTATAAGTCGAGTTCGAGTCGATTTCGAGTTATAACCGAGTCGAACACGACCTTGTTCAAGTTCGGCTCATCAGATTCGAGTTCGAGTCAAGTTCGAGTCGAGTTCGAGTCGAGCATTTAAATGTGGAGTTTCGAGTCGAATTAAGCTGAGCCGAACGCTAAATGCTCACGAGCTAGCTCGCTCAATTAGCAACCTTAAAGAAACCTATAGTGTACAGTATTATTACGTATAAATATAATAACTCTTTGGTAGACATTGATGAGACGCCAAAAACAGTTGGGCGTGGAATCCATTTCTATAATGCCTCAACTGTCTTTCATAACAATTGTTGGACTTTTTGAGGCTTTGAATGTCTCAAATTTCTTTATTACCACCATCTAGAAGACTAACCGAGGTGAAAGGCCATTGAGATATATTGACTTATATTAAACCATAGAAGAGCCAAACAAAATTTTCTTCTTCCATCAACATCTAAAACCGTATTTTTAGGTTAAAACTTGATTAGAAAGCTATCTTATCATGAATACATTTTATGTTTTCAAGAAAAATTATCTTTCGATTAATATAACTCGTAAATTATCTTTCGATTAATATAACTCATAAATTATCTTTCGATTAATATAACTCATATACTCTCACTCTGGTTTCCTTTAAAAAACATGAAAAGTGACTGTAGGTTTGCCACTAAAAAACAAGAAGTAAATTCAATGGGGATCGTACGCACATAAGATGACAAGTACCGACGACACAAATGATAACTTTTATAGCAGTTTTGAGAGTTTGACTGTTGTAAATAAAAAAGTGAAATGATAGAAGTGTAAAAGTAAGGCCAAAGTTGATGGTCGTGTAAGACAAGCATTTATTCGAGTTTGCATTTATCGTGGTTTTGTAATCTTGAACGAAAATTTAAATAGAAAAAAAAGCTCTACAAAGCTCGATAATTAAATAAATGCTTAGTTGAAATTCGAACACAAGCATCAAGTCCCAACTAGGGATGCTAACAGCTCAATCGAATTCATGATCCCTTGATGTTCGGTTCGATTTAATTCAAGTAAAAGTTCAACTTGAATCAAATGAGCACAAGCATATCTCCATTTAGTTCCATTCGACTCGAAACTCAATAATTTATTTCGAATATAATAATTTATATATTTTATATAATTATTTATAAAAAATACAAAAAAATAATAAATATATTCATATTGTTACGATAGTTTTACATGATAATATAAAAATTTTATTCTCAAACAAATTATTTGATATAAAATTGAACCAAAATTAAACTATTAAAATTTTATAATTAATTTTATCTCAGAATTAACAAAAAAAATATATATAAATAATGTTCAAGTTTTCTCAGACTCGAAATTAAAATCAAACTCAACTAAAACTATTTTGAGGTCGATTCAAACTCAAATTCTACGAATCGCATGAATATCCGTTAGCACAGATCATCAAAATCAAAAGTGTATCGGATGATCCACCGAGTCAGAAAGCGTGATGGTCCGACCAATGAAATGCGAAACACGGAGTTTTAAGCTCGCGAAGCATTAAAGTTGAGAAGTCTTCTGAGAAAGCCCGTCAGGCCTCTCAACCGCTTTCCCAAGGTCTGCTCCTTCCCTCCCTTCGTCGTCTTCTTCCCCAATTCCTTCTCCACCTCCAAACTCCATGGCCACCTTGTAGCCTCTCAATGGACTGCCCCGGAAGCCCTTCTCCTCCACCATGGCCCAAGCTGACCTCTTCTACAGGTCCCCCTCCCTTTCTCCACCCCTTTTCTTTCATCTCAATCATTGCTGCTTTTGTTTTTTGTTTTTGTTTTCTAAATTTTTTGAGTGAATTTGGTGGATGTAGCTATTATTGTGTTTTGGATTGGAATGTTGGGTGGTGGAGTGGGAGATTGTTGGTGTGGTGGGTATAAGACTTATATTGATTGCCTTTTTATTTTGCATGATCATTGGCGGAATAAAGATCCTTTCTTTGGAGCTGTACTGTCGGCTGGATTGGATCTTTAGGTCGTTTTTGTTTGTTGTGTTGTTGGTTTGGGTTGAATTTGAAGAAGTTGAAATGATCTTTGTGTTTTGGCGATGGTTGGTTCATGGGCACATTCACTGGGGTTTGATATCATAGATTACAATTTATGTAAGAGGGAGAAATGTAGTGAAAAAGGCTTGATTTTTTTGTGTATGAGGACAATTTTGTTGTTGTAGGCTTATAGGCCTCGTTCTACAGACAATGGGGCTTGATTAGTATGCGTACAATAGTTGAGATGTGAAGATCACATGCATCTGTCAAATTGTTGTTACTACTAAAAGTTTGATTTTTTGTTGTTTATTTTTGGATATTATCTGCTGGAAAATCTACCATGTTTTTTTTCTTTTGCTTATTTTGACTGAAATTATTTGCAGTTGTGGCTCATGTGGATACCCTCTGAACTTGAACTCTTCCAACCGCATTACCTCGTCCATTGACTCCAAATATCAGAAGTCGATAAAGAAAGGTGTAATTTCCTTTCTCTCTGTTGATTTGAGTCGATTTACTCAGGTTGATGAAGTGAAATGCCTCCCCATCACTTGGGGTACGTATCAT
The DNA here is from genome assembly GCA_033002965.1 of Piper betle. Classification (NCBI taxonomy): domain Eukaryota; kingdom Viridiplantae; phylum Streptophyta; class Magnoliopsida; order Piperales; family Piperaceae; genus Piper; species Piper betle. The sequence goes on along the minus strand of JAURVB010013641.1, from coordinate 54,394 downwards.
CCTAAAACCAAACTTCTCTGTCGCAAATGCGGGACTCTGATTGGATATGGCTATGGTGAACCAGCTACCATTTGTGGGATTAACTCTGCTGTTTCTTCCAGTCCATCTCACAAAAAGTATACTGTGAAGATCCAAGCTCTCCAACCTTCTGAGGCTGATACCTGATTATTATTTTTACTCAAGGTTTTTTTGTGAGGGTAAATGTCTCTAGGAGGGCAATGTGTTCGGTCTATTATTGACCTTCCAGATGATTGCCTGGCAGCAATCTTTTCAAAAATGGACTTCATATCTGACCGTCTTGCATTTGGCTTGACATGTCGGCGGTGGCTTCAAATTCAGAACTCTTTTGAGAAGTCACTCAAATTTGGTTGGTCGAAAACTGCCAGATCCCATGATTACATCAGATATCTTCCGAGGCTTCTCAGCCGTTTCCAGCACCTTGAAGCCCTTTCTTTGTTAGGTTGTTCAGAGTTACCTGATCACGCATTATCTGAGTTGCGACATTTTGGATCAGGAGTTCGATTTCTCTCCTTAGACTGTTGTTTTGGAATCACGGATCATGCATGTACAATTGTTTCCGCAGGATGTCCATATTTAATTTCACTCAGTCTCTATAGGTGTAACATTACAGATACTGGCATAGAGATCCTTGTAAGTTCGTGCCAGTGCCTACAGTACATTAATATTACTTACTGCACTTACATCTCTGATCGTGGAATCAAGTCTATTTCAAAGCACTGTCCCAAACTGAATGCCTTGTTATTATCATACTGTAAACTTGTAGAAGGTACTGGCTTGAGTGGGTGTTCTTCAAATCTTTCATATTTAGAGGCAGATTGTGCTTGCTTAACTCGGGAAGGGATTATTGCTGCTGTTAGTGGAGGAGGGCTTGAATACTTGAACCTTTCAGGGTTAAGGTTTTGGAAAGATGGGGATGGTTTGGGTGGAATCGGATCCGGACTTGCACGGAAGCTACGAATTCTTAATCTTCGGGGTTGCAGGTTTGTTGGTGATGATTCAGTAGCAGCCATAGCCAATGGATGCCCACTTCTTGAGGAATGGAATTTAGGGTTATGCCATGAAGTGAGGATCCGCGGCTGGCAGGCTGTTGGTGCAAGGTGCCATAAGCTACAGATTCTCCATGTGAACAGATGCAGAAACTTGTGTGACACTGGCTTGCAGGCTGTTAGAAATGGCTGCTGTCGACTTACAGTGCTGCATATACATGGCTGTAGATGCATATCAACCATGGCTTTGGAATCCTTCAGACGTCAGAGGTGGGGTGTTCGGCTGACAGACGAAGAATGTGTCAACATTGGAACTACCTTCAATTTCATAAATAACTTGCTTCATCCTTGAAGGGTCTGAGATTGCCTCGACTTTTTTGTTTGTTTTTGTGCAAAATTTGAAGATATCAGATGAACAAGTGTATACCATTAATACTGAAGCCCATCTAATTTCACAGAATTTCAAGCGTCCATTATGTTAAGATTTTTTTTTTACCTTATATATTTGTTTTGGAGTTTGGCTTTCTGCTTATCAATTGCTTTACATGAGCTACTAACCCGATGCTACGAAAGCTCATATGGGAAACAAATACAGGCCGGTTATTACTGTGAGTTTTGTCTAGAAGCGCTTGTGAGAAAAAAATATGCTACTCCTATTGCAAGATCGATACACTCCTACCCCATGTTAATCAGATCATTGATGGGAAAAACAAATGCATGGGCGGTGACATTTTCAAACGATCATTTAAATGAAAAATCTTAGTCTCCTATCTGGTCGGTTGTCAACAGCCGGCCTAACTTGGATTTGGTCAGTGATACGTCGGCGGAGAACGAGATGCAGCCAACAGAAACATAATCCTCTCGCATATTCCATCTATAAAAAATTACCTGTTCAATTTAATACTGCCCAGAAAGGTGCAGATTGAAAAGAACTTGGCTCTAAAGAAGACGGTTCCTTGAATGTTCATAACAAAAAAGAACGAGTTCTTGAGTTTTATTCAATTTCAAAGAACAAGAGAGATGGGTAACAATGCGAACTACAACGGCCCACTTTGATGACTTTGCCATAATGCCATGGCCGAAACCAGAAATACACACACACTGAAATGCTAAAAGGCATATTACAATTCTCAAAGTCGAGAATCAAAAAGCCACCTGCAAAAACCGTATACCCAACCTGATTTAGAATCTATCACACACTCCATACGCAAGCCTTGGTCATACAACAAATAGGCAGTTACTTACCTTCCCATCCAAAATCTTGCTCACACCAGTACTTGTCTATTAAAAATCCAGCTGAATGCCGTGCTTTGCAATTCCTTCGCCCTCTTTTGATTTCTCTCAGCAATCCTGCGGATTCTTGGGGCCAATTTGCATAGATATTCTTGTGCCTTCCGGCCGTCAGCAGAAAGACCAGTTACAGTCTCTACGCTCCACCGCTCGACAAGAAATTCGAGGATGTCAGCATAATCCTTGGCAGTGTAAACACCAATACGCTCGGCGACTGATGAGAAATGCTCGAAAAGGTTTTCATCCCGACCATCATACATCAAGTGGGCTGGCATCGAGATGTTCTTCTTCATCATGTCAGCAAATGCCAACATTGCACCATCGGGGTCAATTTCAAACAACTTCTCCACAATCAATGTATAGGCTCTCTCATGGCGCTTCTCATCAGCTGCAATGGTTCCACAGATCCTAGCAAGGTTTATGTCCCCGTGATCCTTTGCGAGTCGACCGGTGCTTCCATGGGAAATAAATGTTGCCCTTTCTTGGAAGGATGTATACACAAATCCAAGATAGGGGTTATTTTCTGTTTTCGGATCCTACAAGATATATCGCAAAATGCACTTAGTAAAACCCCCTAAAAAACACAACCATGTTGAGCATCATGGAAGGCTCATCTAAGAGGTGCCTTCTGAGATACTAAAAAAGCATGAAAAGAAACGAAGTGCTTGGGGAAAAAGACCATAGGAAAACTTTCTCCAGAATAAGCACAGCAACAACATATTGGGAAAAAATGCATGAAAGCAAAGAAACATAAGAGGGTTTTAGGATCTCCGTCAAGAAATTTTTAATTTAATCACGCAGCTCACATCTTACCATTCCTGACCCAATCAAATATTGTATAGTTTTCTCAATTTGTCGCATGTCAACTCTCCCTGTTAAGTAGAGATACTTGTTTAGAAGGTCCCCATGCCTGTTCTCTTCCGCAGTCCATGCTCTCGTCCAGGTAGCCCAGGATGTAAGGCTTGCTCCTGTCTCATCACAAACCCCATCAAGAGTGTTCAACATAGTCTGATAAGTCGGAAGGGCTTCCTCAGTAATCATATCTCCAACTAAACAAATCATATAATCATCTGGAATATCTTTTGATCTCTCTTTTAACTCTGAGACTTGCTCCATAAAGCCTTCAGAAGAAGAGTCAGGTAAAAAATCCTGTGGCTGCCAGCTCTTTTCAACAGATTTTAGAATAGGCAAGATGTTTTCTTCAGCCCAAGGCTCCAATGATTTAAATATCTCAATTTTCTCTGGAGCCATAGAATGGGTAATTTGGGTGTGGATCTCACGCCGTGGGGAGAATGTTTTCTTCACAGTTGCCTCTTCCCTGCATAGATTGCATATCAAATATAATAACGATTTTAGAAAACATAAATAAAAAGCACAGCTGCGCATGTGAAGCATTGAAAATGCAAATTTAATTACAATAAAAATGGCTCCAAATCAAAAAAGGAAAGCAACAAAAAATTGCAGGAGAGACCAAAATGAGAAACTGCAAATAATATCCTATAGTTAAGAACGAGCTGCAAGAGCATACACGTCAACTTTAAAACACATTTTAACAATCCGACCCAACTTGGAAGAATTATTTTCATAAATGCATTTCTCAATGTAGCATGAAAGAGTTAACCCTGTTCATATCTTGAGCCAAAGCATAGGACGCACCTAGATTTCAAGCGTTTTAGAGCATACAATTAGACAGACAAAAAACACCAAAAGTTAACTACATAACATATATGGCGTGGGCTGCATATTCAAGTGCCATTCAAGAACCACACGCAAAGAAGGCTAACACAAATCCACATCCTAGATTTGTTGCTCAAATTTTTGGCGTTATGAGCAGTGCCCCTTTTTTATATATCTAAAAAAAATCACTAAAAACTGTAGAAAGTCAATAAAAGTCATCTAACAAAATTTTGGGACAATTTTCAACCATAGAAAGACAGGAAGACGTTCATCCTCCACAGAACATCTTTCCTAACCTACCTCATCAACCGAATTTTCAAATCAACACATCCATACCCCTAATCAATTGATCTTCCCTATAAATAAACTGCACCATACAAGCGTCCGAAAAAAAAAAAGACATTAAATAAGATAGTTCTTTGGTAAAAAATGGAAAATTGCGCTGCTAATCACATCGTTGCAATTGTTTTCCGAGTTCAGCTACTTCAACAACATTTTGTGCGTCAGAAGACAAATAAGGCAAAAACAAAATTCCATCACCAACCAGACAGTCATCATCATTTTTTAATTATTTTTTATTTATTAAGATAATCAAGCAAATGAAATGGGTTAAAACATGGGTGAACAAAAAGAAACACTCATCACAAAAGCAATCAATTAGTCCATGCCGGCCATGAAAATCAAGCTAGAACTATATTCAATGGAAATGATTCAAGCAAAAATTTACGACCTTGGCATCAATCAATCAACAAAAGGATGAAATCAGAAAAAAAAATCTACCCCCAACACTAGCAGCACCCAAATCAACACAATTTCCACAAGCAGCACCATTCACCGCAACAGCCAAGATCGACGGCCGGAGCTCAAAAAGCAAGAGCAGAACCCATAACCGAACGAAGAAGAAAAGGAAGATGCGGCGGAGGGAGAACCGACCTGGAATTGGGGCGGAGGGTGTAGGCCATAAAGACGCGGTGGGATCTGGCGCCGGCAGGGGAGGAGGGGAGGCCCAAAGACGGAACCTTTCGCGTGGGGAATGGCAGGATGGTCTTGAGCGCCATTGTTTCGCGAGCCCGGAGCCGGCGACGGAGACGGTGGCGGTGGTGGCGCGGGGAATGTAGGCGGCGGTTGCGGGTGGCGGGAAGGAGGGGATGTCCGCAGCTGGAGGAGGAAGGAGTGGTCTCGTGTGATTAATGGGAGCTACATCGAGATGTGGGCCCACATTCCTCTTGTCTGTTTACAAAAATGCCCTCTCTGAATTATATTGTTTTAATATTAATTATTATGTTTTTATTTTATATTTAAAAAGAATTATTTATATATTTTTTTAAAAAATCTGATGCGTGTATTTGTCCATTTCATTAGACCTCCAAACCCTAATCCATCAATTTTATTTATAATTAGTTTTATGATGACTCTTCATTGTGGGCAATGTCATCTCTCCCCAATTCCAAGATTTTATCTCCTCATCACTCTCTTACAATTGAGATAAACATAAGTTAGAACAAAGTCATTCTTGAACTTAATTAGACAAAGAAAAACTAAATTAATTAATTTTAATTTTTTACTTGATTTTTTCATTTAACTAATTTCACATGGTCTAGGCTCTAGGCCATTTCAAAGTGGGTTTTTTATTGAAGCCACCGACCAAAGTTAAAAGGAAATTTGTCATTCATAAGCCAACTTAAAATTGGGTTTGGAACCCAATTGTTGGTTCAACTTTTAGAGTCCCTGATGTGATTGCAAGAAGGTGATATATGATCTGTTGTTTCTAGAACAATGCTTATATTCAATGGGTTAGAGCCACTTGGGGGAGTTGTTCTTACCTTCTATTCTTACATACTTAATATGATCAATGGGTTAGAGCCACACAACTCCACATTGCCTTGTTCATTTCTTGTGGTTGTTGAGTTGGTTGTTATTCCAATTTAATTAATTCCAGGTTTATCCCACCAAAGATGAATGCTCCAATTCATCACCTCTTTTTCAATTACTCACTCATTTAACAACCCACCAATCAATAAATCTATTTTGTGTAGCTGATAAGTATCAGCTACTAATTTATGTTGGATAACTTTGTCTAATTAAAAAGAGAACAAATAAATAATCATGTAATGTTAATGCTGAGTTAAACTTTGCTTAAGCTGATAGAAGATATACCCCTTGATTACTTGACTCTCTCTTTGGTGCCATGTAAAAATATAATCAATTTTATTTGAAAAGTTAAACTTAATCAAAATAAAAAATAAAATAAAATAAAATAAAATGATTTGTTCAAGGGTGCTGGTAAAATATGTCAAATCAAAGATCAAACGAAGACAAGGCAACTTGGTTGAGAGAAGAATATGCCAATTGGTATTATTCTGGAGCGTGGACTCCATCGGTAATTTTTGGCTTATCGAGTTGGTTGGCTTTCGGCTTGTGGTGTTAATTTGTTGCTCTGTGTTTCTTTCTAGCTGTTCGATGGTTGCAATTACTTAAAAGTTGTATTTTCTAACGCTCCCTGTTAGTAGCATTTATGTAGGGTTGGTAAACGAGGAAGCGAGCCGAACTTGTTTATGCTCAAATTTAATTCGAATATTTTAAAATTTATTCGAATTTGATTCGAGATCAAATAAATTTTATATGTATGTTTGAAATTGACTCGAACTCTAATACACTTAAACTGTTTAATTTTTAAAAGTTGGGAACTAATTTAAAATTAACTTGTTTAGGAACTTGAAACCAGCTCGTATGAGAACTCGAAACTATCTCAATTATAAAATTAAAAGTAGCTCACGAAGTGACTTGTTTAATTAGTAACCCAATATTTTTCTTCTATATCACTATGCACGGACTGATCTTGTTAATTCCCAATGTCGAATAACACACTATTTAATAGTAATTATACTGTTCTACTATTTTTATACTGTTGTAGATATATCAACACATGCATCGACAAATTACAATCTTATTCCACAAACATATATCAATTATGGTTTTTTATTTTTTCCAAGCAGGCATATTTATATTTAACTAACAAAAATAACAGACATAGTGTTTGGATTATAATGCATATGTTTGGAACATGCAAGCCTCCCTTACATATCAACTCATGTCACTGATGATCACAAAGCAAAAGAAAAATATACGATTGGAAAGAATAAAAGATAATAAAAGAGGTTAATGTTTAGTATGATCAGAAGCATAGGTGTACTCTTGTCACTTAAAAAATAGCTAATTATCCGTCAAAATTACGTGAATATTATTTTTTTAAACGGAACAAACTTACCTTTATTATTTAATCGTCCCTTTCATCTAATATTTCATATTTATTTGAACTGATATAAAAATATTCATACTTGTTAATTCTAACTTTTTTCATGCTAAAATATTAATGTTCTCATTTGAACTTAAAAACTCTTTCTTCCAAGGCTAACGTTTCCAATTGCATTCATGGGTTCTCGTTAGCGCCATGTAATTAGGCACGGAAACCAGAGTGGAGCTCGTCAGGCCCTTGGGGAGAATCCACTAAGCACGTAACTTTGGCTTGATGAGCTTCGCCGACTTCGAATTAGACAACGCCGCAGCCCGAACTTTAGCTTCGGCCCAGATCATTGGAGCCATCTGATTTGGGGAAGGAGACAACCAGAGGGCAGCTCGTTAGGCTTTTGTCGCCTCTCATAGGAATTTCCGACGAGAATCAGGTGGTGCTCGACCTTGATTTGACGGACTTCGCTGGCTTTGACTTGGCCAATGATGAAGGCATCGGTGACGTACCAGAGTAATCCGCCGTGGTTGGGGGTTTTGATAGGATGCGTTTGCATGGACCTTTTGGCAAAGGTGTTGTGCCTTGCCTGGGCTTAGAAGGGGAAGCTCATCTTCTTTTGGTCGGGTCGGCACCATTTGACGTTCCCGTTTCCACTTCCACCAATCGGTCCTCATCTCCATAATTGCATACCGAGGAGTTCTGGGAGTGCCCTTCCGCAGCTGAAACACATTGTATTTCAGTCACTTGTAAGCTCAACATCATCTAAGTTTTATTCTTTATTCGGAACTGTGGACAAAGATTAGTATCGTTGATTGTGATTGCTTTTAGTAGAGTTATAGTAACAAAAAATGGTGAAAAGAAAGACCTGGTGAGAGTATGCATGGTAGGCAGATGCTCTCTCTCTTTCTTGATCTTAGCCTCCACCTTTCTATGGAGCCTTGCTTCGATCTCCTCCTTAGTTAGTGTGCTGTCATCCAATTCTTTATGTTGTTGCTCTTTCTCTGTCTGCATCAATCAAATTATGAAATTTTTGTTTAGATGTAGACCATAACTTGAATTGGGTAATAGTGTGGGTTGATAAAATGAGCCAATTAAATGATCCTTCATGGGTAGTAACAGTGCAGCAGCTCGAGCTGCTACAATTCTCTCTGCCGTGTGCCCTTCTCTATCTGTGGGAAGCTTGCCTCTCCATCATCTGCACTCTTCTAGAGTAAATCTGAGTCTCAATTTTAACCAATCGCTGCATGGACCTCATAGCTTTTCATGGTTTGTTGGTCCACGCCCCGAGCCCTCATCACCTCTTGAAGCCTAACCATGCCTTTTACCACCCCGTAGCTCCTCATTGCTAAGTACCCTCTGAAATGGTTAAAGCTTATTCTTTTCGTCAAATCAAATCACTTTTCTGTAGTTACATAGTTTGAAGTTTGCCTGTAGGTTATTACTGTTGGGTTTATTTCACATTATATATAGGTAATTGGTGACTTGTATATATGTTAATGGAAAATTCTTATTCCTCAAGTTAATTTTTGGATTAAAAGAGACTCATAATACTAATTGCAAGTCCTATTTGGAAGCCTATTAAACTCAAGAAAAATTTTAGCTCCGCCCGGGAGAGACACCGTGCGTCTCCATCGTTGATTCCTGGGATGATCGACGGTAGAGTACATACGGCGTCTCCACCGGCGTCGCTCCCGGGCGGAGCTAAATATGGTTCTAAACTCAATAGTGATATCAGAGGTGATGACATGTGGGCCTTACATGACATGATGTGTGAGGGGAAGAATTGTTAGGTTTATCCACATGTATAGAGGTGATTGGTGACTTGGATTAAAAGAGGCTCATTATAATACTTATTACAAGTCCTCGTTTGAAAGCCCATTGAACCCAACAACTACAAGGTAGGTTACCACTTAGGTAGGCATTAAACTAGTGTTATTATTGGAAAATGATTTGAGTTGACGAAAAGAAAGGCTTTAACCAATTGAGGGTACGTAGCAAGGAGGAGCTACAGAGTGCTAAAGGGCATGGTTAGGCTTCGAAGGGTGATGAGGGCTCCGGGCGTGGAGCAATAAACCATGAAAGCCGTGAGGTGCATGCAGCGATTGTTAAAGTTCAGACTCAGATTCGCTCTAGAAGAGTGCAGGTGATGGAGAGGCAAGCTTCCCACAGACAGGAGCAGAGCACGCGGTAAAGAGAAATTGTAAGCAGCTCGAGCGGCTGCACTGTTATTGCCCATGTAAGATCACTTTCACTTCAGTGGCTCATTTTATCAACCGACACTAGTACCTAATTTTTTATCAACCGACACTAGTACCTAATTCAAGTTGTGGTCAACATCTAAACAAAAATTTCAGAATTTGAATGGTGCAGACCGAGAAGGAGCAACAACATAAAGAATGGGATGACGGCACACTAACTAAGGAGGAGATTGAAGCAAGGCTCCATAGGTTACTACGAAGGTTGTTTTCATCTCAATAGGTTACTACGAGGGGCAGATCTTGAACTGCTGTAACTATTGAAAAGTGATTTGGGTCGATGAAAAGAAGAGGTTTTTGTGATTGTTGTGGGTGATGGGGCCTTTAGCATCTCATTTGCCATCTAATTTGTTGGTGGAGGTGATGGTGGCGACGGCGGCGAGACTTGGCTTGTTTTCTGGTGAGGGAGTTCTCCGGAGGGAAAGGAAGTTGTTCTCTCCATTTCTGGGGCTCACGCTGGTGAAGACACTTCTTGTATGCTTCTCCTAATATCTTCTTCACACTGCTGGGCTGTCTGTAGGGTGGGATGAAAGAGTTGTTCTCTCCATGTTTCTGCTTCCCAAGTCCCCATTTCTTCTTCTTCATGCTGCTCTTCTTACCTGTTACCTGTGGCTACAACCAGCGCATGAAAGAACAGAGAAGTTCGGAATTGGAAAGCCAACAAAAACATATATGTATGGACCTAGTTTATACTGCGAGGAAGAAATTTAGAAGCATTGATGTGGCTACATGGTTACTTGTTTTGGAACCGGACGCAAGGACCCTTTTCAGGACTGATAGCCGACGTCGTATTTTTGCCTATCTCCGCACTCAAGAAATTTAACCGATTAAAATAAAATAAAATATTAAATTATTATAATTTATTTATTTATCTATTTAAATTTTATTATCTATAAAATTCATGTCTACCATCTGTTCATTTTTAATTTAGACTTTAGTCTTTCTCTAATTGAGGCCACAGTGACACATTTATGCCTAATCATTCTAATAATGCTTTTCAAAATATATGCATATGTATAATTATTTACAAGAAGTAGGTTAAAAGTATTAGGGATCATTGAGATGTGTAAATTCAATAATATGAAAAATAAAAGGAAAGGATCAATAGTTTTGTCTCAGAGAAAATAAGTTTGTGTCACAAAAAAAGAAGCTTGAACTCAATTGCAAGTGGAAAGAGTGTTCGAAGTTTGCAAGAGAACTTTAACTCAGTTGACTAAACTTCATGAGTTAAAAGAGTTGGGAAGGCCTCTATTTATATAGACTAGAAGTGAATCAATTAGATAATTTGACAAATTTAAATAAATATTTCAAATTTCATAAATAACATAAATATATAATGATCATTGTTTATGTTGTGTTTCATATATAGTAGATACTTCCAATTATTATAATACAGTGTCAATTAAGATAACTTATTTCCTTCATAAAATATTAAGATGCATTATATATTAGAAAATATTTGTATAAGATGGATCCGTACCCAGATTTAATAGGTAATATTTTATTCTTTCTTAAATATAAAAACTGATGAAATTTTATTAGATTTTATATTCAAATTTATATCACCTCAGAGAATATGATATTATATAAATATGAGGAAGGAATTGCTGTGCTGCAGGACAGCTAGTTTAGCTGTGCTTGAGTTTTGATCTGGCCGTTCAAAACACATCTGACGGTCAGAAAAACACATCTGATAATGCTTTGCATTCCTGTTTTGCAATGCCGACCGGAGATGGTTCATCCTTGCCCGCCGCACCTGCCATCGCCGACGACCTCCGCCCAGGCCTCCACAAGACACCTCCCAGCGTCGAGGCCGAAGTCGGAGGGGTCGAGGAAGACGCCGGCGCGGAGGGGCGGGGGAAGCGGGGCAGGGGCGCGGAGCGGCGGGAGGAAGACACCGGCGCGGAGGGGCGGGAGCGGCGGGGAAAGTATGATACTTTAGAATAGCTGAGATGGCGGAGGCGCAGGCAGATTCCAGATCTCCAACCCCTTCATCGCCCCGCTGCCTCACCCCGTGTCCAGGTTAGCCGAAGCCTTGTCCCGCCGCCCTGCCGCCTCACCATGGCAGGGCACGGGCTCAAAACGAGGACGGGAAAAAGACGGGACAGCGACGGTACTGTCCGGTGGCGGCACTGGCTACCAGCGGTCGGCCGACGGCGAGGTCGCCGGCGGTCGGGTGGCGCGGCGGTGGGAAAACAGAGTATCGGCAAAGCAAAACAGGGGAGAACGAAATGAGCAGGGGTAATTTCGTAATAAAAATTTGACTCGATCCCGACTCGAGTCAATATTACGAAATATATCCCGAAAAATATAAAAAATATAATAAAATATCATAAATAAAATAATTGAGTTCTAATAGATTATTTTATCTTATGGTATTTTAATCTATTTTTTTATATTTTTCGGGATTTATTTCATAATATTAACTCGAGTCGGGATGAGTCAAGTTTTTATTACAAAATTACCCCTCTCAAAAAATAGGGTAAAATACCATAAAATAAAATAATCCATTAAAATTTAATTATTTTATTTTATGGTATTTTCCTGTATTTTTTAAGATTTGTTTCATAATATTGACACTAGTAGGGATCGAGTCAAGTTTTTATTAAAAAACTACCCCTGCCTATTTCCTTCCCAACTCGTGTCAATATTACGAAATAAATCTCAAAAAATATGAAAAAATAGATTAAAATATCATAAAATAAAATAATCCATTAAACTTGATTATTTTATTTTATGGTATTTTATTATATTTTTCATATTTTTTGGGATATATTTTGTAATATTAACTCGAGTCGGAAGCGAGTCAAATTTTTATTATGAAACTACCCCTGCTCATTTCCTCCTCCCTCCCCTATTTCGCCGGTGACTGTGTTTTTCCATCCCTATTTTGCCATGACACCCGACTCGCCGGTGACCGCCCTGGTGACCTCGAGAGGGAGTCAAGCTTTTATTACCTTGTTATATATTTATTTCGCAATATTTTTATATTTATAAAACATTTCGTAATATTGACTCATTCATGACTAGAGTTAATATTACGAAATAAATATAAAAAATATATATAAAAATTTCTAATAAAAACTTGACTCTAGTAACGAATGAGTTAAGTTTTTATTACAAAATTATTTATATATTTTTTTAAATTTTATTTCATAATATTAACTCGAGTCGGTAGCGAGTCAAATTTTTATTACAAAATTATTTTGTTTATTCTTTTAAATTTATTTTATAATATTAGCACGAGTTGGAAGTTGGTCAATTTTTTATTATGAAATTATTATATATATATATATTAATTTATTTCGTAATATTAACACTAGTTAGGAATGAGTTAATTTTTTATTATGAAATTATTTTATATATATTTTTAAATTTTATTTCTTAATATTGACTCGTGTCAGGACGTGTCATCCCCCCGTCCTTGCCGAGGAGCTCATGCCAGCCGCAGCTCCTGCTGTGCTCGTCTGCATACAGGTGGCTGGGCCAAGCTCTGTTTCATGTCGAGGACGCCAGGGCTTCTTCGTCACTTGGGGGATTTGGCGGGTTTGGGTTATTTCTCGGGAGGAATCCGAAATTGCAACACCAGACCTCCTCTGAGAAGGGCGGCAACCCAACGGTGTGGTGAAGAATCCGAAATTCTGAGGCTGAAGATGCTGGCTGGAAATAGAGGAGGCGATGCAAATGCTGGTGGAGTTGTCCAAAATACTGCAGCTTCAGAAGATGTAGCTAGCGTCCGTGGAGTCAATGGAGGTGCTGACAAATGTGGGTGTGGCGGCGGAGGAGGAGGTGGACTCCGCGTTGTGTTTGGAGGACTGCCGTTGGCGGGAGAAACAGAGGAAGCTCTGTCCTCAGAGGCGTCTAAATAGCTGCACCTTCAGATGACATAGACCGGGTCGGAGGCGTCGATGGAGGAGATGCCAATAGTGGACGTGGCGACAGAGGGAGGAGGGGTGGACTGCGCGGTGGGCTTGGCGGACTGTCACTGGAGATGGAGGGGGAAACAGATGAAGCGGGAACGAACGAAGCAGGAAACAGAGGTGGGGGAGAAGAAGGAGTTTAGGTGCTGGGGGTAGTTTCGTAATAAAAATTTGATTCACTCCCGACTCAAGTCAATATTACGAAATACATGTCGAAAAATATGAAAAAATCGAGTAAAATACCATAAAATTTAAAAATCAATTACAACTTGATTATTTTATTTTTTGGCATTTTATAGTATTTTTTATATGTTTTGGTGTATATTTCATCATATTGACTCGAGTCGGGATCGAGTAAAGTTTTTATTACAAAACTACCCCTGTCGGGATTGAATCGGGATGTATTTCATCATATTTTTTTCATATTTTTAAAGATTTATTTCGTAATATTGACATGAGTTGGGAAGGAAATGAACAGGGGTAATTTTGTAATAAAAACTTTACTCGCTCCCGACACGAGTCAATATTACGAAATAAATCCCAAAAAATATTAAAAAATAAATTTAAATAACTGTTTGCACGTATTTATCCGGCCACGTGTATAATTTCTGAAGAATTGGTCCATGCTATTATAAAACTGCCAGAGGAGATTACAAGAGAAAAAGTCTCCGTCATTCAAAACTGAAGGAGAGAATTTGGGTGGAAAATCCTGACGGTTTATGATCCCACGCCCGTAATCTCGAAACAGAAGAAGCGTGGAAAACTCTATAAAAGACAAAGCCCGACGTATTGGGAAAGGGGGGCTCGTACGTTGAAAAGAAGAGAAATAGAAGAAAGAACAGGGGAAGAGCCCCTCGCCAGAGATTTATCTCCGGCGACCCCTGGCCAACCACACGGCCATCTTTTCTGTGAAGCATTTCACCCATTTGTAGTTGAAGCCCGTCATTGATCTGTTTTGAGCCACCAAGAAGAAGACGCCAGAACCTTGCTGCTTTGGAGTTTGCCGGATCAACAACCATCAGCCAAGCCGTCGACTCGAAGGGGTTCCTGAAGCGCTGCCGCTGTGCTGACTAGGAGTCCCACTATCAGGTTCCACCGCCGTTGTGAAGCTGATTGTTTTTCAGAGGAGGGTTGCTGCCGTCCGTCCAAGGAAGAAGCCGCTACCCCTTGCATTGCTGATTACCATGGAACGTAGCCTGTTGCCATAAAAGATTACTGCTTTGCTACCGCCGCTTGTTGCCGAAGAGGAAGCCGCCCATCACTGCACTACCGCCGACCATCGGAGAAGACCACCGTCGCCAGAATTTTGCCACGAAGTAACCCATCTCAGCAGTCCGAAAACAGAGCAGTAACAGCAGCAAAAGCCAGATTTCGCAGCCGTTTTCCGACCACCTCCGGTAGTTACCAGCCCCAAAGTGAGTGACCAAAGTGAAAACGAAGGAGTGGTTTACGAAACCCAAAGTGAGATTTCGCCGGTGTTCGCCATTGCAGTCGCCGGAGAAAAGCCACGAAGAGACTCATCCGACCAGAGGAAAAAGCAGAAAACAGAGTGGAAAACAGTCGCGGAGAGCTGATTTCGCGGCCGTTTTTCGATCGGCGCCGGTCGTTTCCAGACCTTCTGTTGATATCAAGTGAAGATGGAGAAGTGATCTACAAGAACATGCCGAGAGCCGCCGGAGTTCGTCGCTGAGGTCGCCGGAAAAAAATTGAGAAGTGACCGATCGGAGCAGCGTAGCACAAAAGTGCAGAAAAGTATCCAACTTTCCGACATCCGACCGACCGACCGGAGCCACCGCTGATTGTCGGACCACCTCCAAGACCTTCACCGTTCTGAGATCTACAGTTCTGGGTGAACTCCGCCACCATCAGACGCCGGAAAAGCCGCCGCCGGAGCCCCAAAAGCGCCGCCGCGTCACGCCGTAGCCGGGTCTGTCGTGCCCGTTTACCTCTGACCGAGTCCGCTTTCCTGCCAGGTCCGTGATCAGATCCATCTGCCCCACGAATTGCTAGACCCGCGAACAGACCCGGAACCGTGATCGTGTCCGAGACCCGCCCTGTGACCCGGATTCGAGTTGGCGCACCGTATACCAGAAGCAGACTGGCGTACGCATAAAGGAAAGATAGCCTGCGCACGCCATCCGGTCCGGTCCAGCATTTATTTGGTTTAAACCAACCCGGAACGGCCCGGTTCAGTGTATTATTGTTCCAGAAATAATTTGAAGGCATTATAGATCTTGGATTGAGCCGAAACTTACTACCCCACCATTTTTGGACGCTCTGGACACATTGGTGGGGTCATTTTAAGGATTTAAAAAGCAGAAGGGGATAAATATTGGCATTGGAGTCAAAGATCTTAGGCGAATTGATTTACCGGTGGCAAAAATTCACTGTTTTGTGTAACTTGTAAAAATCAACGGAGAAATAGTGGATTGTGAGTACTAATCTCACCGTGGACTGACTTAGGGATTCAAGTTGAACCCTAAGGAACCACGTAAAAATTCCCTGTGTGTCATTTTACTGTTTCTATTTTCATCGCATTATCTCTTTGCGCGGCAAGGGCGCCTCGGTCCCACCGAACCTTTAAACCCGAATCACACCCCAGAACCGATTCGAGGGGGCGGACGATCCCGTGCCCGAACAATAACATAAGTTTTTATTAAGAAATTATTTTATTTTATGGAATTTACTGTATTTTGTTTAATTTTTTTTTATCTATTTTATAATATTGACTCGAGTCGGCAGCGAGTAAACTTTTTATTACGAAACTACCCCTCCCATTTCGTTCTCCCTCGCTTTGCCGCGCGATCAGTCTCTTTTTGCCCCTGTTTTGCCGCCCGCTGCTGCCCGCCGCCGGCCAGTGCCGTCGCCGCCTCGCCATTGCCTCCATTCCTTCCCCCTGTCCTTGTCGTTTTCGTTCCCCGGCCGCCAGCTCCCGCCGTCAACCGCCCTCACGACTTGCTCGGATTGGCCGCCCTCATGACAACCGCCTCGGCCAGGAGGGCGAATTCGTGATCAAAGGAGGACTACAGTTGCAGGCTGGCGTAGGCGATCAGCTTTGTGGACATTAGCGATGTAGTCGACGATGGAAAAATGTGAACTTGGCAGGGCAAGTGGTAGGCAGAGCAGGGGCAGTGCGGTGCTGGGCGTCGCGGCTAGCATGAACACCAACCTCGACGGGGATGAGGGGGACAAAGCACTGGAACATGATGTCGGGGCCCTTGATGAGGCCGACGAAGACTCCGCCGGCGACGGCGGACTTGCCGGTGGACGCTAGAACGGAGAAAGGGATGGTGGGGAGGAGAAACAGTTTTTGTTTTGGGGATTGAATTTGAGCCGTCGGATCATCATCTAAGGGCTGTAATCAAATTGTATCACAGCCAAAATAGCTGTACTCTAATACAACAATCTTTTTTCCTATATATATATATATATATATATATATATATATCTTATATTGGGTTTATTGGTCAAATTGTATTGAGATCGTATTGGAAATGCGATTGTCCATCTTATATCTGGTTTATTAGTTGGATTTGGTTCAAATTGTCTTGGATATGTATTGGGTTTGATTTAGCAAATTTTGATTGGATGCCAATAGAGTAAATAACCAACTATTAATTTTTACAACTTTTAAACCATATTCGATCATAACTCATCTCTAAAGTCTGAGCAGGTTCACTTAAGAAAATGGTAATTTAGGCATTTCAATGGGGAGGGAGAAATGTGCTAACGGCTTGATCGAATTCCAGTTCACTCGATATTTGACTTAATTTTATTAAAATTAATATTAGAACATGGGTATTAGAACATGGGTACGAATACGAGCACACTTCCAATTGGCACGAATCGAATATTATTTACATATTCTTATATAACTATTCATATAAACTATACAAAATTAATAAATATAGTTGTATTATAATGATAGTTTTGTATGATAATATATAGACTTATGTTAAAAAACAAGCTATTTCGCTTGTAATTGAATAATTCAATTTTTTATAATTAATTTTAGCTCAAATTATATAAAAAAGTTATATATTAATAACACTTTAATTTTTTTTATTTGACTCGAACTCAACTACTTTTTAAAATTTACTCGATTCAAAATAAATAAATCAAATTTAAATTTTTAATGTAGCCAGGCTCATCAACTCATTCTACGGTCTCTAAACATTAAACCCTAAACTATTAATAAGTATTTCTTGTTTAAAATTAATTTAAAATTAACTTGTTTAGGAACTTGAAACCAGCTCGTATGAGAACTCGAAACTATCTCAATTATAAAATTAAAAGTAGCTCACGAAGTGACTTGTTTAATTAGTAACCCAATATTTTTCTTCTATATCACTATGCACGGACTGATCTTGTTAATTCCCAATGTCGAATAACACACTATTTAATAGTAATTATACTGTACTACTATTTTTATACTGTTGTAGATATATCAACACATGCATCGACAAATTACAATCTTATTCCACAAACATATATCAATTATGGTTTTTTATTTTTTCCAAGCAGGCATATTTATATTTAACTAACAAAAATAACAGACATAGTGTTTGGATTATAATGCATATGTTTGGAACATGCAAGCCTCCCTTACATATCAACTCATGTCACTGATGATCACAAAGCAAAAGAAAAATATACGATTGGAAAGAATAAAAGATAATAAAAGAGGTTAATGTTTAGTATGATCAGAAGCATAGGTGTACTCTTGTCACTTAAAAAATAGCTAATTATCCGTCAAAATTACGTGAATATTATTTTTTAAACGGAACAAACTTACCTTTATTATTTAATCGTCCCTTTCATCTAATATTTCATATTTATTTGAACTGATATAAAAATATTCATACTTGTTAATTCTAACTTTTTTCATGCTAAAATATTAATGTTCTCATTTGAACTTAAAAACTCTTTCTTCCAAGGCTAACGTTTCCAATTGCATTCATGGAAACCAGAGTGGAGCTCGTCAGGCCCTTGGGGAGAATCCACTAAGCACGTAACTTTGGCTTGATGAGCTTCGCCGACTTCGAATTAGACAACGCCGCAGCCCGAACTTTAGCTTCGGCCCAGATCATTGGAGCCATCTGATTAGGGGAAGGAGACAACCAGAGGGCAGCTCGTTAGGCTTTTGTCGCCTCTCATTGGAATTTCCGACGAGAATCAGGTGGTGGTCGACCTTGACTTGACGGACTTCTCCGGCTTTGACTTGGCCAATGATGAAGGCATTGGTGACAGGATGCGTTTGCATGGACCTTGTGGCAAAGGTGTTGTGCCTGGCCTGGGCTTAGAAGGGGAAGCTCATCTTCTTTGGGTCGGGTCGGCACCATTTGACGTTCCCGTTTCCACTTCCACCAATCGGCCCTCATCTCCATAAGTGCATACCGAGGAGTTCTGGGAGTGCCCTTCCGCAGCTGAAACACATTGTATTTCAGTCACTTGTAAGCTCAACATCATCTAAGTTTTATTCTTTATTCGGAACTGTGGACAAAGATTAGTATCGTTGATTGTGATTGCTTTCAGTAGAGTTATAGTAACAAAAAATGGTGAAAAGAAAGACCTGGTGAGAGTATGCATGGTAGGCAGATGCTCTCTGTCTTTCTTGATCTTAGCGGAGGAGCCTTGCTTCAATCTCCTCCTTAGTGTGTTGTCATCCCATTCTTTATGTTGTTGCTCCTTCTCTGCATCAATCAAATTATGAAATTTTTGTTTAGATGTAGACCACAATTTGAATTGGGTACTAGTGTGGGTTGATAAATTGAGCCAATTAAATGATCCTTCATGGGTAGTAACATTGCAGCAGCTCGAGCTGCTACAATTCTCTCTGCCGTGTGCCCTTCTCTGTCTTCTAGAGTAAATCCGAGTCTCAATTTTAACCAATCGCTGGATGGACCTCATAGCTTTTCATGGTTTGTTGGTCCACGCCCCGAGCCCTCATCACCTCTTGAAGCCTAACCATGCCTTTTAGCACCCCGTAGCTCCTCCTTGCTAAGTACCCTCTTAAATGGTTAAAGCTTATTCTTTTCATCAATTCAAATCACTTTTCTGTAGTTACAGTAGTTCAAAGTTTGCCCCATAGGTTATTACTGCTGGGTTTATTCTACATCATATATATAAAGGTAATTGGTGACTTGTATATATGTTAATGGAAAAGTTTTATTCCTCAAGTTAACTTTTGGATTAAAAGGCCCATAATACTTATTGCAAGTCCTGTTTGGAAGCTCCATTAGACCCAATAGTGGTATCAGAGCCTAGTTGGCTTAGTGTTGCCTCCTGAAACTTCACTGTGTGGTGAGGGGGAGTATTCTGAAATTTGGCTATAACATGTGGGCTTTACATGACATGATGTGTGAGGGGGAGAATTGTTAGGTTTATCTAACGTGTATAGAGGTGATTGGTGACTTAGATTAAGAAAGGCCCATTATAATATTTATTGCAAGTCCCGCCTCGCCCACCCCCTGCCCGGCCGGCCGCGGCCGGATCTCGGACGCCGCCCTTCCCCTTCTCCTCCGCCCACCCACACTGCCCTCGCCTCGCCTCACCCACCCTTGCCCGGCCGGCCGCGGCCGGATCCCGGCCGCCGGCGAAAGAGGGGGGTGGTGGAAATTTTTTTTAATCAAATCTGGGCCGTTCGATCATGATCGAACGGCCCAGATTATTTTGAGGCGCAGGGCGCTACTCTGCCTTTAGGCGTGGTAGCGCCCTCATATATATATATATATATATATATATATATCTTATATTGTATTTATTGGTCAAATTGTATTGAGATCGTATTGGATACGCAAATGTCCATCTTATATCTGGTTTATTGGTTGGATTTGGTTCAAATTGTCTTGGATATCTATTGGGTTTGGATTTAGCCAATTTTGATTGGATGCCAATAGAGTAAATAACCAACTATTAATTTTTACAACTTTTAAATCATACTTCGATCATAACTCATCTCTAAAGTCTGAGTAGGTTCACTTAAGAAAATGGTAATTTAGGCATTTCAATGGGGAGGGGGAAATGTGCTAACGGCATGACCGAATTCCAGTTCACTCATATTTGATTTAATTTTATTAAAATTAATATTAGATTTTTAAATTAACAGAGCACGGGTATGAATATGAACACACTTCCAATCAGCTCGAGTCGAATATTATTTACATATTCTTATATAACCATTCATATAAACTATAAAAAAATTAATAGATATAGTTATATTATAACGATAGTTTTATATGATAATATATAGACTATGTTAAAAAACAAGCTATTTCGCTTGTAATTGAATTGAAATTAAATAATTCAATTTTTTATAATTGATTTTATCTCAAATCATATAAAAGTTATATATATTAATAACACTTTAATTTTTTTATTTGCCTCGAACTCAACTACTTTTTAAAATTTACTCGATTCAAAATAAATAAATCAAATTTAAATTTTAAATGTAGCCAGGCTCATTAGCTCATTCTACTTCTATTATGAGCGGCCTTTAAACATTAAACCCTAAACTATTAATAAGTATTTCTTCCCGCCTCCTCCGTAATTACTTTTGGGGGAGGTCGAGGGTTTTTCCATTTTTGGCTCTGCTCTACTTCGAAGCTCGCAGCGCATCCTTGGTCTCGGAGAGAACACTGATCGACAGCAGCCATGGCGACCAAAGTCCAGAGGATCATGACTCAACCCATCGTTCGTTCTCTCTCTCTCTCTCCCTCCCACTCTCTTCTTGTTCTTCTTATTGTTGTTTTTGTTGTTCTACCAATTTTGTTGTTTTTGTTGTTGCAGAACCTAATTTTCAGGTTTCTTCAAAGTGTAAGTTTGCTTCTTACCTTTTTTGGTTTCTTTAATTGTTATGGAGTTTATATGTGGCTTATGTGAGTGTGTGTGTGTGTGTTTTGTTTTTTTTTTCTCTGTTGATGTTCAGAAAGCTCGGATTCAGATTTGGCTGTTCGAGCAGAAGGACACAAGGATTGAAGGGCGGATTATTGTAAGTTGTTCGAATTGTGTTATGTTAAGCCTGTATCTTAAGTTGCCTGGTGCTGTTGTGTGTATTGTGTGATTGCTGTTTGAGAGGGTGACTGGTTTAGATAGTTGAAAATTGAAGTAGCGAAGTCTGTTTTGCCCTCTCTTGTTTGCATGAGAATGCAGGGGTTGACGTTGAACAGCTGGGGTGTGAAAGTTGCCAGGATTGTGCCCCTATGGTTTGTTACGTGGTGATTGTGTTAGGATTGTGCCCCTATGGTTTGTTACGTGGTGATTGTGTTATTGTAGATATTGAATTTTGCTGCACTTTAAAAAATGTTGAGGCCACTGGTCCTTTGAACTTCTGTAATGGGAAGGCAGTATGAAGGATAATAATGTGAGATTGGCCACCTGTTGATTTAGGCAGTTGCTAAAGCTACTTTTAATTACTATTCGCCTTGCAGCTCATGAGATGCCTAAAATAATCACCATGAAATTCTCTACCTCCTCATTTGCCATTTGATTATGTTATTTCTGGATGTTGGACTACTGCTTTTTGCAGAACGTTGAGGCCACTGATCCTTTGAATTTATGCAATTGCAAGGCAGTATAAAGTTTGGCAATGTGAGGATGGCCTATGATTAAGCAGTTATTAGAACTCCCTTCAATTGTTGCTTACCTAGCAGTTTATGGGGTGCCTAAAGCTGGCTGAAATTTGACGAGTGAACTGACTTGTCGTGTCTGCATAATTCGGAAATTATTTCAGTTATAATGATTATGCATCATTTCAGCAGGTCTGCAAACTGCATATGGTTTGTCCATTTTTGTTCTAAGTGTTATCTATCAAATGATTGCCTATTTTTCTAAGCTTTCATTTAGAGATAGGTGAATACTACATCTTTTATGGCTTGCGCATGTTACCAAACACTTAATCTTCTTTGTTTTTCCCCTCCAATGACTAGAGTCAAAGACCATTTTGATTTTGCTTGATTACTTTTTATTGCAAGTCATTATTTCAGTCTATGCTGACAAATTGACGACTCCACTTTGTGCAGTCCAGTGTCATTTAAATTTCACTGGAAACGATGCAACTTTTATGAACATTAAGGTTACTATATTCATTAGTGAAATACAGATGTATGGTTTGGTAATGATCGTGGTTAACTTGACAATATTTTTTTTCTTCATATGTGATTGTTTGCTATCATAGAGGCTGTTGGAAGCGTACATATTATTTAGGAACATGTGAAAGTGGTTTTTGATGACATTGGCTTTCCTTTCGTTGGAAGGAATTGTTAATGTCTTGCTCTTTTTTTGTAGGGATTTGATGAATACATGAATTTGGTCCTTGATGATGCAGAAGAGCTTAATGTTAAGAAAAATACTCGCAAGCAATTGGGTGAGTTGCCTATCTTATCCTTCATTTGCTTTGCTTCTTTGAATGTTGTTGCCCACTTACAAAAATGCTTTTTATTTTCTTAGGGAGAATTCTTTTAAAGGGAGACAACATCACACTGATGATGAGCACGTGAGTTGCATTATTCTTATTTGTCATATGCCATGTCATGTTACTTGTTATATAACTTTAGTTAGATAATTTTTGTACTGTTCTGTATTGCAACAGGGGCAAGTGAATGCAACAAGGCTGGACTTTTGTATACAGCTGTGGTCACTGCTTTAGGCTGTTGCTTATTTACCCCGTTGTCAAGGTGAATGAAACAAGAGTTGATACATGTTTCTGGGAGGGAATTAATACTTGTTTTGATGCATTATCGTGTTGTTAAATCACTTTTTCACCCTCGTTCTTTAAGTTTCCTTTTTACTGATTCCTAAGACATCTTGTATGGAGATGGTTGTTTGGTTGGCAAATTCACCATGGAGACTCGTTCTTTAAGTTTCCTTTTACTGATTCCTAAGACATCTTGTATGGAGATGGTTGTTTGGTTGGCAAATTCACCATGGAGATTTGATCGATGGCTAGAGACGATTGGCTATGATTTCAACATTTTGCCATGATGGTCCACTGCAGAGAAACAACCGATCATTTTATCCTTCTAATAAACTAGGTAACGTGCGGTTGAATTGCTTTGTATTGGCCATTATTCTTATGGAATGCAAAAGTGCCACACTATGGAACAGGACTTCGTACTCAACCAGGGGTGGACTTCAAATTATCTCCGAGTCCTGAACAACCCTTCGCATAAGTTGGATGCCTGGAAAATTCGTTGGTCGCATCTGAATGAGTTAAAGCTCATACAAGTTCCTTCCTTTATCGTTTTCTTTTTTGTGTATAAATAAATAATTTTAAATCATCAGAGTCTTATCCCCGTGATTATGCTCGTGAAACAACAAAAAATCAGTTGAGTTGTTGAGCAAAAGACAAACGCGTTAGCATTTTAATTTTGTTTATCTGATTGTTGACATCCTCTCATCTTTCTTCCGAGATACCGGGTCCAAAAATTGCGGGATAATTCTATGTTGCAGGCAGACCTGGAATCGTTTTAGTTGAAGGTGTCATCTTCATCCTTTTCAACGTGTTGTTATGTTGTCTGATAGGAGCTTCCTCTGTTGTTTGTGTTCATCTCTGATACGAGGGAGGAATTAATGTCCAAGGAGGCAATGACTACTCCCAAGTGAACTTCCAAGAAACAATCTCACTATAAATAATTTCGGAAATATTGGCTCTAGTCAAAACCAACGTCGACCCACATGGGCCCTGTCTTCTTTTACCAATTCATAAGCTTGGGTCCCTCACTTCTACTAAACTGCATATGTTATGGAGTTGTCTTCCAAATGAAGACTTGAACAACCCCATCAGAAACTAGATTACATCTAATGCACATCACATATGCCCACCTTATATCGACGACTTAAGATTATGATTTTCGCGTTTACTTATTCTAATCGATTAAAAAACTTATTATCATCCCATGAATGCTATATTCAACAACCACCAGCGCCTGGTTCCAAACAAGGCCCATGTCACCATTACATGGGGTGGGACCGTGGAAGCTTTGTAAAATAAATTATTGCATTTGCTTTGGAAAAAAATTATTGAATTACGTTCCCTTGAACACCATTAATATACAAATATGCATTTAATTTGCGTAAATGTAAACATTTTGTACTTACCACGGAATAATTTTAATTCTGCTATTTACTTTCGTGCTCGAAATTCTCGTATACATTTAGGTCGTGTAATTACAAACATTCTGTTTACATAAGGAAAACAAAATTAAAATTTAAAACTAATTATATACTTATTTGTTATCATTTTAAATAAATAATTCATTGGCAACTCTCCCTGATTATAATAATGCAAAGGGAAATCATTTCTTCACCATGGAGATCTCCATCGCTCGTCCTTCACAAGCAGGGGCCCTCTCACCAAATCAACCAAGTTTTTCTTCCTGAATTAGTCAATCATAATTTCAAAAAAATTAAACTAATTAATCTTCATTACTATTACTAATCCACAGAGTAAATAGATGGGCAAAGAAACTGATTAATTGGTAAGATCAAGCAGTGTTACCAAATTCTCATAGGCGAAGCCTCCCATCCCATACCACCACTAGCTCTCCCATTGCCCACGCAAGTTGAAGAAGAAGAAGAAGCAGCCATGGCGGACTGGCAGCACTGATTCCGAAGGTGATCCACTCTCTGCATTGAACTTCCATTTTGTTTCCTTGCAGTACTTTTCTGGGTGTTGTGCATTCTTTTCCGGCGATCGGACGTTCCAAAGTCGCTTGCTTTTTTTCCGGTTATGGTGACCTGTGTTGAGTCCTTCGTGCGACCATGGCGGATCGGATCTTGGTTTGGCTGTGGTGTTGGTGGAGTTGCGGTGTGGAAAGTCGATTGCTTGTTGATGGGTTGTTTCGTTTTGTTGATTTTTTTTCAGAGAGGGTGGTGTTGTGGAGTGGTGAATGAATTGGTCGCCGGTGGGCGGTGGTGGTGGTGGAGGAACTCGGAGTTGGCAGGTTGGTAGATGTCTTTCGACAGTGAGGAGAATCGATGGATGTGTGGGCGGGTCGGCACCGTGAAGCTCAACTCCATCATACGAGAGATTCGGGAGCCCTCCCTCCATCGCTCTCCGACAAAGGTCAGCAGCGAATTGCTTCACCTGCTATTTACTTGCCATCAAACAATCGTCAGAAGTTGATGATTGTTCGTCCATTTGAAAATTTTGAATAGTTTTTTAGGAAGATGTTGCAAAGATTATGCATCTTAGCTGTTCAAGTCCTGTAATTATGTATGCGAGTGGTAATTACTGGATATGGCTGATTATGTGCATAGAGAAAATCTAGTTGTCATCAGTTTATTAGCAAGTACAATTATCTGAATGTGCCTGACTTTGGGAAGAGTTTAGTAGGAGAAGAACATGTGTGGAAGGGTTGATCTGCAAATTTTTTCTATATGATTGATGCAGGTTACCAAAATGCTCAAGCCAGAAAAGTGGCAAGCGATATTTGACAGTGATGGAAAGGCTTTGGGATTCAAGAAAGCTCTTAAAATGATAGTATGGGGGGTAAGATAACAAACTACCATGTTTGCTTCTTCTTTTCTCTATTCATATTAGTTAGCCCTGTCTGCCAACATATTTTTTGTTGCATTCATAGTGATATGTGCTTTGCTTTTATAATAGGGTGTCGATCCATCTATACGCGCTGAAGTTTGGGAGTTTCTACTTGGTTGTTATGCAATTAGTACAACTGCTGAATATCGAAGTCAACTAAGGATGGCTCGCAGGTCTTGTAAACCTTTTTCTCTTCTTCTCTCTTGTGTACGACCCTAAAATTTTTCAGTGACTAGCAAACAATGCCAGGGATGATTTTTTATGTGTTGTGGATAGAAGGCTTTTGTTATCCTTTTCTAGCCATTCTCACACGGCCCTTAATGCAGGGAACGGTATATGGACTTAATCAAACAATGTCAGAAAATGCACTCAAGCGTTGGTACAGGGACGCTTGCATATGTTGTTGGATCCAAAGTAATGGATATGAGAACTACATCAAAAGAAAATGAAAGCAGGGATGCAGATAGTAAATATGAGAGAGCTTCTTATGATGCTGCTACAGAAGTGAACTCCTATCCAATTCTTAATTTTGATCAAACAGATACTTCACCAAAATATGACGAGTCTTCTGATCCAATTAGTTTGAGAGGAAGCACTGATAGTGTTCCATATTATGGTGCCTCCAAAGAAGAGGCAGATGAGTATGAATATTTTGATTTTCCTCCTTTGCCTGTTACAAACTTATTTAGGAAGGCTGACAATGGTGAATTGCAATCTGGAATGGGCTACTATAAACAGTCTTACGAACAGGAGTTTGGATTGGACAATGGATCAATTCATAGTTTTCAAATCGACAACAATGTAGATTTAGTCATGGAATCATGTGGCTCACCATCCAATGATGGTGTATTACAAGATAATGGCAAACTTGAAATGGTCAGATCAAACAGGCAGGAGCATTGTCCCAAGTTAAAAGATGTTTCACATAATGCAGAAACTGTAAATCAGTTAAGGATATCTGGAATACATCAAGGAGATGTCAGAGATACCTCGTCATCTGTAGATGCAAGTGAGGACAAAGTATCCGAATGGCTGTGGACACTTCACCGAATTGGTATAGCTAATCCTTGCATTTTTTTTCTATTTGTGCATGTTTATTAGTTTATGAAGTTACTTTTGCATACTGAAACATATGTGAAATCGAACACAAAGCTTTACTTGCTCTCCCAATTGCTATCGTGTACTTGGAGGGACATAAATTTGAAAACCTAACAACTAGTTTGAAAGTTGTTAAAGATTAACTAGTTAGAACCCCTCCTGCCCAGCCTTCCCCCCTGCCGCTCCGCCCAGCTTGCCTGCGTCCAACCCAGCCCCCTGCCCCCCCACCCCCCGCAGCTTCGCCCAGCCTAGCCTCCCCCGCCGCTCCGCCCAGCCCAGCCTCGCCCCGCCGCTCCACCCAGCCCGCCTGCGCTGCCCAGCCCGCCCAGCTCCTCCCCCCATGCTTGCTCTGCCCAACCATTTCCCCGTCTTCCCTGCTCCACCCATTCCTCCCTCCTCCGCCCAACATTCAAATGACTCTTTTTATAAATTTTTGGCCTTTTTAATCTATTCCAAAATTAATCTTTATGGTTTTTCCCCAAAATAAATCTTTGTGGGCAAACCTTTTCTCCCACCAACGCCCATCTTCCTCTATGCTAAACTTTCATGCTGATTTGAGAGGGAAACAAACATTGTTCTTCCCGAAACCATACTTGACAAAGAGAGCGAGCAATAGAAAAATACTCTTGTTGGCTATGTGATGAGCAAATGGCCTTACATTTTGTGGTTCCAAACCATATTAAAAAAGTTATAGAAGCTTTCTGGAACCTTTGAAATACAATCTTTAGTCGACAATTTCTTCTTATTCAAGTTCTCTTCTAAGGAGTACTATGAGAATATTCTTCACTTATAATGGAAAATGGGGGGGGCGTCCCCTTATTCTTCGAAAATGACATCTGAGTATTCGGCCAACTTGAGAGTTACTAAAGTCAGTTCCAATATGGATTAAATTTCCTGAGTTTTCAATCTAATATTTTAGAGATGAAAGTCTATCAATGCTGGTTAGTACTTTTTGATCTCGGTATTTACCGATAGAGCAACCGTGAATAGAACTTAGCTTGTTTTTGCCCGAGTATATGTGAAAATTGATTATATTTTTACATTTACTACATCCATTATGTTGATGAGAGATAATAACTCTTCTTTCAACCAAAAGATAGATTATGAATGAAATCCTAAGATTTGCCCTAAATATAACTGTTTTGATCATGCGGACTCGTATTGCCTTACACGGCAAGAATGACAAGTTATGCAGACTTTAAATGTTCTTCAGAATGATCTCCCTTCATTGCATACTTCTCTGTCTACCGGCTCTTACACTTCAAATAGTGAGCAAAACAAAGACCAACAGGTTCTTCCATTAGCTCCCACTCAGATTGATCCGCTACTTGTTATAGTTCAGACTGTCCTTCCAGACCCACAATGTGACACTTTGTATTGAACAAAGTATTCTCCCACAAGAGACTACGACTCCATCACGAAAGTTAAAATGGGTGGAATGTGGTGACACATAGCAAATCAACCCGAAACTATTAAAATTTTCAAATGTTAGAAAATCAGCCCCCCTTTCTTTATGACTAGTTTGGGAGCTTGGAATGCTTGCAGTCTCTCCCGTCGAGCAAAAAGGTTAGATGTCTCCAATCTAGCAATTCAAGAAAATACGCTCGTCTTTGATTTATGTGAGACAAAAATTAAAGCCAAAAATTGTTATAAGCTCTAAAGAGGTTTTATTAGAGTATGGCCAATTGAGCATAATTATTCTTCAGACCCTTCCGGTAATATTCTAGTTTTATGGAACCCTACAATTTTTAAAGTCTCCAAGCTATAAGAGAGGGATTAATTTGTCCACTGTCGAGTGTTGATACCTTTGGGATGACTTTCAATTTTACTTCACTATGGTCTATGCTTCAAACTTATACCAACAGAGACAAGAGTTACAACTCTATTTAGCTTCCTTGGATTCTCATGGGTGACTTCAAAAGTATTAGAAGTAATAACCAGTGTCTGAGTGGTGTTGATGTTCCCCATTAGCATCTTAAATAATTTAATAATTTCATCTTTTCAGCAGATCTCATTTATATTCCTTGTAATTCTGATTTTACGTGAAGTAACAAGCATATTGATGACACTATTGTTGACAAGAAACTTGAGAGGGGCTTTTGTAAAGATCTTTAGATGATGAAATTTTTCAACGAGTATATCAATTATTTACTTCTAGGATCTTCCGATCATTCTCCTATTCTCTTTAAGTTTGAGGACCGTCCGCCCTTTGGTTCAAAACCATTCCACTTCTTTACTATGTGGTTTAAAGATAACTCAATCAAGGCTATCGTTCAACATGCATAGTTCGCCCACATTGTTGGAAATCCTCAATTTATTTTTTTAAAAGCTCCAAGGTGTTAAAGCGACCTTAAAAACTTGGAATATTGAGGTTGTTGGCAAAATTAATGTGAGATTGAGCAATGCTCAATTTTTCTTCCTAGATGCCTAGTAAATGCTCTCCATGGGTCTTACAAATACTTTATTGCTTGAAAACGAAAAATTGATTTGTCTTAATCTGCTTTAAGAGGAAGACATTAAAGAAAAGTTCTACGGATAGAAATTTAGAGTAAATTGGCAGAGAGAAGGGGGTAGAAATTCTCTGTTCTTCCACTCCATGGTTGCCTCTCACGTCCTAAGAAATTATATTCATGAGATTGTGGATCCACATGGGAATAAACTTTTTGATCCTCATGTCATTGGGATTGAAGTCGAAAGGTTCTTCAAAGATTTGTTTACCCCTTCATCTTCTGATGTTCCTTCATCTATTCTTTTTTACGCAAATTGACTCATAAACAAACTTCCATGTTGACTCGTGCGGTTAGCAATGATGAAATTGAAGCTATTATCTTTAGTGCTTCAAATAATAAAACTCCTGGTCCAGATTGTTTCATCAAAGAATTTTTTATTTTCTTCTGGGATATTGTTGGTAAAGACCGTATATTAGCCATTAAGCACTTCTTCAAAGAAGGTAAACTACTCCAGGCACTAAATCATTGCTTCCTTTTCTTCATTTCAAAAACTCTAGATGCCAGATCTTTTGAGCACTATAGGCCTATTTCTCTATGCAATTTCGTTAATAAATACATCTCCAAAATTATGGCCTCTCGGCTTGCGCTCATTTATCCTTATTTGATTAGTTAAAATAGTCTGCATTCTTAAAGAATAGGTTGATAAATAAAAATATCTTATTGGCCCATGAACTAACGAGGAATTTTCACCACTCATGGGAGCCAAAAGTTTTGTATCAAGGTTGATTTGAGAAAAACCTTTGATAAAGTTTAGTGGGATTTCTTATTTTTGGTTCTTCACAATTTGGGGTTCAACAATGCTTGGATTGATTAGATTTTTAAATGTGTCATCACTCCATCCTTTAGTGTTATGATAAATGGTTGTAATTTTGATTTTTTCAAAGTAAAAGTGATCTTCTACAAGGTTATCCTTTTCGCCGCTCCTCTTCATTCTTTGTATGGAAGCATTCTCGATTATACTTAAATCTAAAGTATCATAAGGCCTTATCATTCTTCCTAAGATAAGGAATGTTCTAAATATCTCCCATTTAATGTTTGCCGATGATCTTTTGATTTTCTTTGAAGACTACCCTCTTTCAGCACAACATATAAAATCTTCCTTGCATGACTTTGATACCTTTTTGGGATTTAAAGCAAATATTATAAAAATTGCTATATTCTTTTCCTATGCTTGCGTTCATAAAGAAAACATTCATGGTTTGTTTGACTATTACATTGGAGTGTTCCCTATTTGTTATTTGGGTCTGCCTCTTAGTTCAAAGAAGCTTTTTTATTCCATGTGTATTCATCTCATTGATAAGATCAGAGTTAAAATTTAAGGATGAAATCATATCTACTACCTTATGCCGGCCGCCTCCAACTCTTAAAATTCGTCTTCATTGATGTCTCACTATTAGATCTCCACCTTCACACTTCCAAAGCGTGTTCTAAAGCTTATTACTAAATTGTTCTTTTCGTTTTTGTGGAGAGGGAACATTGATGACAAGGGTTTCTACAATGTTAGCTGGATGCAGATTTGTAAGCCCTTATTAGAAAGTGGTCTTCGTATCCGAGATATTTACTAAATTGTTCTTTTCGTTTTTGTGGAGAGGGAACATTGATGTCAAGGGTTTCTACAATGTTAGCTGGATGCAGATTTGTAAGCCCTTATTAGAAAGTGGTCTTCGTATCCGAGATATTTCTGAGGTTAATAAAGTTGGACTAGTAAAGTTGTTTTGGTGAGTGTTAATAAATAAAAATAGTTTGTAGGTGAAGTGGATTCATAGAGTTTATTATCATGGTGAATCTATATGGACTGTGCTCACAAATTGTGGATCTCACACTTAGAACAATATTATATCTTTGAGAGAAAAAAATAGCCCATGGTTGTTTCTATAGAATTGGCAATGGCATGAACACGTTCACTTGGCTTGTGGCTTAATCATTGCCCCCTCATCCAAAGACTTGGTCATTGGACTATTATCACAGTTGCATGACTCGACCGATTCCACTCGGGATCCGATTTAAAAAATAACGTGAATTGGCTAGGCTCGAATTGGTCCGCGAATCGGCTGATTCGAGCCGATTTCACCGATTCGAGCCGATTTCACCCGATTCGAGCCGATTCCGGAATTGGCTCAAATCGGCCGATTCCGGCAGGCGGCAGGGAGGCGGCAAGGGTGGCGATGGGCGAGGGGGGGGGCGGCGGGCTGGGGGGCAATGGCGGCGTGGGACGGGGCGGCGACGGCAAGCGGTGAGGGAGGAGAGGGTGAGCGGCGAGGGAGGCGAAGGGGTGGCGAGGCGGGGCGGGGCGAGCTGCGAGGGCGGGGCCGGGTGGCGAGGCGGGGCGGAAGGCGAGGAGGGGGCGGCGACGGGGCGGGACATGGGGGCGACAGGGCGGCGAGGGTGGCGGGGTGGGCGGCGGCGGGGGAGATCGAGGATGAAATATAAGTGGCATTCTCGTAATTAAAAGTTGACTCGAATCCGACTCGAGTCAAAATAATAACTAACTCCAAATAATTTTTAAAAAATCCAAAAAATATGAAAAAATATCATAAAATATAATACATATTATAACATAAAAATTACATTAGAATGATATATTCTATACTAATAACCCACTAATTTTGATTAAATTGAAATTTTTGTATAGGACCGATTCAGGCCGATTTAACTGAATCGATTTCCTGTCCGATTTAGACCGATTTTGATTCATCCGATTCCGACTCTTTCGAAAACCGATTCCGATTCTGATTCCGATTTTTACAACCATGACTATTATAAATCTTAGGGGAAATACATCTCACACTATATCCTAATCCATCATTCAGGATTCTTGGGCCATCACCTCTGACACTATGACCACAGGAGAAGTTCTAAATTTTTTAAATAAGAATACTCCTTTCTTATCTAATACTGATGATAGCTTAGGGTGGTTATCCTCTATAGGAAAATTTTCACTTAAGAGATGTTGAAACTTCTTGAGACTTTCTTCTCCAAGAGTGTCATGACACCCTCTTGTTTGGTCTAAATACAAAACAAACCGACATGTGTTTATTGCTTGGTTGGTCATGTCAAATGAGATCTTAACTTTAGACAATCTTTAAAAGAAAGGACTTCGTCTCGCTAATAGAGGCTCTTCTTGCCTGGAAGCTAAAGACCATTTATTCTTTGAGTGCTCTTATAGTAAACAAGTTTGGAAGCTGGTCCTTTAAAAATGTCACATGTTCCATCAAGTCAACTTCTTCGATGAAGAAATAAATTGGCTTCTTATCTTTTGTTTGCAAAATAAGCATGCAAGCCCCTTTTTGTTTCTTACGTTTCTTCCATTTGGTACAAGTGAAATAAAAAATATTTGGAGATCTCAAAATATACCATGGTTCGTTGGCTATATCCATTATTTCTCAAGTGTAGCTTGCTTCGAAAGTCCTAAACTACAAATAGAGAATTATTGATTATTGTAATTTCCCTTTAGACTTTTAGATGTTACTTTTCAAGGACTCTTTAGAGCCTTTTTCCTTTGTATTTCTTCGCCCCTTTAGGGATTCTTGAAATAAAATTTTACTTTATTAAAAAAAGTTGTTAACCTATCCATTTAATTGTTATTTTATTTTATTTTATTTTTTGTGATTGACAAGTTTCCTTGATATATATTGTTTTGATGAACATCATTTTTGCGTCATTTCAGTTGTTGATGTTGTCAGGACAGATAGCCATCTTGAATTCTATGGTGATTCTAAAAATATGGCCCGGATGTCTGATATTCTTGCCGTGTATGCATGGGTTGATCCTTCTACAGGATATTGTCAAGGTTTTCTTATCCCCTATACACTTAATTTTTCATGTTCACTCTAGTATGGCCATTTTATCCTTCTACAGGATATTGTCAAGGTTTTCTTATCCCCTATACACTTAATTTTTCATGTTCATTCTAGTATGGCTATTTTGTAGGGCTAAATGAGATAGCATTGAGCACAAAAAATGTTGATGCTTATTTGAACTTCCCTTGCAGGTATGAGCGACCTGCTATCTCCTTTTCTTGTCCTTTATGAAGATAATGCGGATGCTTTTTGGTGCTTTGAAATGTTATTGCGCCGATTGGTAAACAAGATTCTGCTCCATGATTTTCTTTTTGTTATTATTTGTTGTTCTGCTACCTGGTTTTTTTTCTATTTATATTATTTGCCCTTAGAAATTGTTCTTGGTCATCTTTTCTTGATTACATTCCTTTTTTTCTGTCCAGAGAGAAAATTTTCACATTGAAGGACCAATTGGGGTGATGAAACAATTGCAGGCATTGTGGAAGATCTTGGAGCTGACTGATACAGATATCTTTTTGCATTTGTCAGTTATTGGTGCTGAGAGTCTTCATTTTGCTTTTCGAATGCTTTTGGTTCTTTTTCGGCGTGAACTGTCTTTCAATGATGCCCTTTGCATGTGGGAGGTTTGTATGTTTTGGATAGTTTTGTTGACAAACTGTGAAATATGTTTAAAGAAACATAATTTTGTCTACTTGATGTTGTCAATCTTCTAATTTCTTTTGTTTTTATATTTACTTTATCATGCAACTTTTGTTATAGTCTTTTTGAGTTGTATATTGTTTTTTTTTCTGTGTTATAATACATGCCATGCCTCTTTTTTTTAAATGATTTTTTTAAAAAAAATACAATATTTGATGTCTTAGTATTAGCCTCCATGGAAAGACACTAAAGAACTAATTTGCGTTGTTGGTAGAAGGATAATGCTTGGCTACATATGATGCATTTTTTCACTTTCTCATGTTTATCTATGTATTAAACGCAACTTGTTTTGGTTTCGAATAAGTATGAGCTATTTGATGCTTTTTGTTTGTGTAAGCAATGTATTGAGATTAATAGTTAATCATTGATTTTCAATTTCTTTATCTTTTCTATTTCAGATGATGTGGGCAGCTGATTTTAGTGAGGCCATAAGTCATGAACTGGAGATGAATTGTCTTGAAAAATTAGATATACAACTTCCGAGAAATTCTGGTGAAGTTGAAACAGTTGTCGATTGTATCAAGAGTAGTCCAAGACATTCAACTGACAAAAAAACTGGAGATAAAATCATGGGGAGATTTGGATCTATTAACAATGGAATGAAATTGGTTTCAGGTTATCCGTTATGTGGGTTGGCAACATCTAGTTTTTGGGCAAGAAATGAGCGAATGCCAACTTATGGTGTCACTGCGTGTACAAAGAATGGGGATGATGATTTGTCAGTTTTTTGTGTGGCTGCAATTCTCATTTCCAACCGTCGAAAGATCATTCACTTAACAAGCTCGCTTGATGATCTGATAAAGGCAAGTTTTCTCAATCTGATCTTGGTTTGTATCCTGTTGAATTACATAAAATTTTTTTGGTAGTTATGAACACATCTTGACATGGTTTGAGTTTTCTGCTTTTCACATTGACATCAACTTGTCCATTTTTTCTCAGATGTTTAATGATAAAATGCTGAAGATTAATGTTAAAAAATGTATAAGGATGGCCATAAAATTGCGGAAGAAGTATTTCTACAAGGTGAGTTTGTGTTTTATGTGGTTGCCTTTATTGTGGTTTGCCATATTGATTGAGTGTTGATACTGAGAGGGCTTGTGAGCCCTAAGAGTATATGAGGTACTGTATGGAGATACACTTCATGGAGTGAGATTAACTCTTCAATGCAGTTAGATTTAGATTTATCTACTTTGTTTTTAGGACCTTTATTTTCTTTTGTTGATAGTGATTCTGATGTTTTTTGTTCCAGGTCGTAAGAACTGCAACTCTTGCTAATTCGCAGCAAGTGGCTAATGGATGAACATAGAGGTTTATGACCTTTTTGGTTTTCTGCTTGTATGGTTCAAGCTGGACCAACAACTCAAATTCTTGGTATCTATAAAAGAACAATTGCTTAGTTGATCTATTCTTGAAAGGCAAGAACGACTAATTTGAAATTATTGATTGCAAACAGTTATGAGGTGCGCTGCTTTTGACTCTGTTTGAAGCAATCGAAAAATTCGTATCATTAATTCTGTCATGTTTGATTTCTTCTCCTCCAGGTAACAATGTCCGATACTTTTGTGATTTGGAATCTTCGGCTGCATATTCTGTGCCAATGAGAAGCGACGTCCTGTTTTAGTTTAGCCGATGGCTGCCTGAAATTGGGCTTGTCACAGAGAGCTTGTTGGAACCTACACATCCATTTTTTTCTTCCAATCTTGTCTTTCTGGAGGAGGTATATTATCTTCTTATCTGTACATGTGAATATGTAAAAGTTATTTATATAATTAAAAGAGCTAGTTACGAGGTAAAATAAAATGTGCAAATTCCTTTTTTCCCCTTCTTTTGCTTCACTTTCGTAGCTTTTGCTGTTTAGCATTCAAAGCTTCTATTGTCTAAGAAAAAGTGCATTTTAGATGATGATGCTGCTGCCCCTATCAAGAGTTTTGGTGCTCAAATGGATGCATCTGGTCAGAAGTAAACACGAGCGTGCAGATTTTTTTATGTGCTGCAATTATAATAAATGATAGGTGGGAAAAAAATGATAACTAATGAAAATTTTACTAGACCCCCTATTTATGCTTTACTTGTTGGGTTTTTAAAAGAGACTTGAAACATGTTTGATAGGTATGTCTTACTCCAAAAGTTATTTCCTATATAACTAAATAAAAATTTATTAGACCCCTTATTTATGCTTTACTTGTTGGGCCTTATGGGTCCCCAAAAGATACTTAAAACAAGTTTTATAAGTTTTTCTTAGTTCAAAAACTAATTCAATATATAATGATTTTCTGTTAATTTATATACAAGTCATTAACATTATTTACGACTGATATAAAATTAACCCAACATCACTTAAGCCAGCTTGAAATGTGAGATTTCTAATAATTGAATAAGTAGGATTTTCACTATTGAGTGGATTTGTGAATTTTTATTAACCCATGAAATATGATGATGAAGACTAACTGTTTTACGAGAGCAGAGCTTAAAACTGATCGTGTCATTTACAAGGATAGTGAGTCACAAGGTAATCTTTTATTTTTTCCTCCAAGGAAGTCTTAAATATTTTTGAAGCACTTATTGGATGCATTTCTTACAAATCAAAGTGTGACGGCTTTCATTTTTTTATTATCGTTAGAAGTCATGGAGCTGAAACTGTTAAATCTGGGAGACGTTATTTGTTTAGTGACGATACTTCTTATAACTGACAACAGAATTCGAAATATGTAGGAGAGTGGAGACAATGTACCTGTATAACCTTTTGTGAAATTTGGGTTACATTATTTATCTTACAAAAATACTGGTTTTGGGGTCGAACGGTGGAGTCTCGAGTTCTTCTACTGCTTGCTTTTGTATGATTTGTTTGCATTTAACAAGGCTCGACTATTAAGAACCACATATATTTATGCAAAGAGCATTATGTACTTAAGCTACAACTTGGAGTAATTTAGTGGGTCTCGTTGCTAAAAATTTATATAAATAAAAATAAAAACAAATAAGTATAGTATTTATTGATTTTTTAAATAAATTTAATATTTTTAACTCTTTCATCTCTCATTATCAAAATAATTATAATAAAAAATAATTTCAAATGTTTTTACACTTGTGCATTTTTAAAAAATCAAAAGAGTAAGTTGTATTGATGCCAAAAATAGATAAAATTTTATTAATCTCTTATACTTTACTAAATTTTATTACGTGGAACTTACTAAAAAAATGTTTAAATTTAAATTAAAAGTATAGCTTATATAAATTATATATTAAGTGTAGTTTACAGTAATTTTTTCCTCGTGCAAAATGTATAGTAACCAACGGTTTAGGTTTGAAGCAAGTTTATTTTTGGGCATTCATGCTGCATCTATTTAGTATATACTCTTATCTCAAAGTACATTTTATAAAAGAAAATTGGATGACAATTTAGGGTTTATCTCAGTCATGCTAATAAAAAAATTTCTTTGGCTTTTTTATTTATTTATTTATAAAGAATTAGATTTTAAGACGTGTTGGATTCCCTTCACGAAATATTCAACAAGAGTATACTAAAAGGATAATATTTTGTTATAGTTTTAATCTATTACAACATATATTAAGATATCTTAGCTCTTAAAAATAAATTTCACGTGTTATTTATTAAAAAAATTAATGTTCCACTCAAATTTGAGTACATATGAAAATATCTGCATGCATGCATAAATAAAAACCTAATTGTAAGTATCAATTTGTAGGTGAGACAAATGGGCAAATGGTCCGGACCGGCCCGCTTTTTTCTCGCTCATGATTGCTCCGTTAATAGACCCGGTGTCCCATTTATTTATATTCGGTCATAGATTCATATATGACGTAATAAATTTTTAAGATAAATTCAAACTTAAATATAAAATAAAATTTAAATCGGCCAATCCCCTAATATTAAAACTATAGGTTTGCTTTCCGTTTTCATCACATTTAAGCTTTTCTTACATCTCTATCAAGATAATTTTGAGGGTTTATTAATATTTACTTATTTTGTAATTATTTATTTATTAAGAAAATACTGGATTATAAGTCTACAAAAATTACAAATTTTAAAAATGTCGATAAAATTAAGTTGGATTGAGAGAAAGTATTAGAGCATGGACAATATTGTGGGAGGCGATTAGGGGAAGGTTAAGATTAAGAAGAGCCTTAAAAATGGGATTAATTAATTAAATTCCCCCAAAGCCATCTTTCCCTCTTCTCCATCTCCCCCTTCCAAGCAAGATCTTCAAGAAGGTTTGAACAAACACATCTCCTTCCCAGACAATCCCATCTCTTCCTTCTCCCCAAATCCCAATTTTCTGTTTGTTCTCCCCATGGTGGTGGTGGTGGTGGCGGTGGCGGTGGTGGGGCGATTCTGATTGGCCGGGTATTATTTGTTCTTTGTTTGGGGGAGAGGGGAGGGAAGGAGAAGAGGTCGGGATTTCCATGGCGGCCAGCGCGAACCCGCCGGCGAACGGCGCTGCCGGTGCCCAGAATGCCAGCAACGGCGCGGCGGCGGCCGGCGGAGACAGCTCGAAATCGGCGCAGGCGCTGAAGCACAACCCGGCGCCGGGTCTGGCGGTGGAGTGGTCGCCGGAGGAGCAGGCGATTTTGGATGAGGGTTTGGCAAAGTTCGTTTCTTTTTCGCCCAGATGCATGGCTTCCTTGCTTGAAATGTTGGCTTGAAATGGGATATGTGGTGGTTTTTTGTATGGAAGATTGGAAATTTTTTTGTCGTTGCTTGCATTTGATGAATGAAGTAGCGGATTTGGTGTTACTGTTGGGACATGAATTGAACCTATTTTAAGTGGCTCATGGCCAACATTTTTCAGGTATGCTGCGGAGCCGAATCTTATTCGCTATGCCAAAATTGCAAAGCAGTTGCAAGATAAGACTGTTCGGGATGTTGCGCTAAGGTCCAGGTGGATGACAGTGAGTTCCATGTCTCTTCCTTTGCTTGTTATATAATTTGGAGGTCGGTTATGGGACACTGTTCATGAAAGTTAGTTTTTTTCCTAAACGTAGTTAGAAGCTTTTCAAGTTTGTTATCATAGCACCTTTTTGGGCCACATGAGTGTGTCTTTGTATTTATTTATCTATAGACTCACCCTACAATTGACTCCACGAGGGACCGAAACTTTGGAATAGTCAAAAGGGGTGATGCACTGATTTATTATGTTTTTGTGATTTTTTATTGCTACTTACTATTGAGTGACATGGTAGAAACTGCTCTTTGTGATCCTAATGTTCATCATCTGGGAATCAATTGTATGTGAGCAACGTTCCATCTGTTTTTAGCTAATTATCTGTTTTTTCCATTTAACGTTAATGGCCTTTTGAGTCATGATTCTGAGTAATTAATTTAAAATTTTAATATATTTTCCATTGCTGAGTGATTTTTTACTTGAATACTTGAATGAATCCTCTCACTGGCTAAATTGTTTTGCAAATGATGAATGATGACATTATGCAAACTGTCAATTTAGGCATCTGGTCCTGAAAATGTTGATATTCTTAGTTGTATTTAATGTGGTAGAAAAATGGTTCAATGACCCCTTGTTTTTGCCTTTTCATGTGTTAGAAAAAAGAGAACGGTAAGAGACGGAAAGAGGACATGAAGAAAAAAGACAAAAAGGCAAGATTTTAAGAGTTGTTCTTAATCTATTTTTATTTTTATTTTTTGTTAAAGGAAATGAATTTAGGCTGTAAATGGCTTTTTTCCCACATTTTCCTCCTGTTTTGAATTAAATCAAATTAGAAAGCATATTTGATCATCATGCGTTTGATTTTTATTATTTTAATTTTGTTCCGACATTGTGTAGTAGTTTTGGGAAATGCTTACTTTGATGTTTCAATGTGGGTTTCTGGGAAATTTTAAGGCTCTCTTTTCTATATACTCTGCCTCATAGTTTGCTGTCCGGTTAGCTTTGTATTTTATGTGACAGGAAAAAGTGACTGATTCGTCAACAAAGTCAGCTCAACAAGCTGTGAGGCCAAATGTTCCTCCATATTCTTTACCAGTTATTCCAGTGGACAATGATGATGATATCTCTTATCAAGGTTGGTTGCGTCTTTATATTAAATTTTATTTCACTGTAATGAATCAGTCAAATTGTCTCTTCCTGAACGTTGCTGCCCCCTTGGCTGACTTCATTTGAAAATTTAAAATTTTTTTAACTTTTAAGATTTTTTTATTTGAGTACAGATTGTCCACACACTGATACATACAAGATATAAAAAATGGTTGATGATAGGTGTCTGCAATTTTTTATTATACCAAGAGAAACTTTTATGGCTTCGCTCTCAACATTGCTTCTATAGCTGTTGTTGGCACATTTTTTGATTGCCCAGCGGCATAAGTTGTTTCAGTATTTTTTGGACTGACAATAGTGTGATTACTCATTAGAAGTTTGCTCTAGTACGTACACAGATGGGTCTTTACGGCTGTATGACATTCGCATAATTTTTTAAAAAATTCTTTTTATTGTTTGCTATAACAAATAAAATGAAAACAATTGTCATTTTTAGTATGTTGCATTTCATATTGCTGTGAAGCACTCACTATATATCCTTGAGTACCATTTGCAAATGGATCAATGTTGTTGGAACTTCATTATCATGAGCACGAAGAGACATATCTATTACCCTTATAAAATTAGTCAACTTGTAAGGTATTTGTACTTTTCAGCTATTGGTGGGCAAACAGGGCAGCTCCTTGAACAAAATGCACAAGTCTTCAATCAAATTTCTTCAAATGTTTCTTCTTATCAGGTAAATGTGATTGATTAAAATGTTGATATTTTACTTCTTTTAAGAGTGGTTCTAAAGCAAGATATCTTCGGCGTGCTTCAGAATGAATGGATATTTAACATATATTCATTAGGTCAGCAGACAAGATAGCAATTAGTTACGAGGAATTTGTTATTTTCTCTATGATAATTTTAAATTGAAGAACGTTATTGTCTTTTCTTATAAGGTGTGGGTATTTTATCTAGAAAATAAGCTAAATATGTGACAAGCTGATTTATATTTGCAAACTTGTTGCTTTGTTGCAGATACAGGATAACCTTAATCTTTTTTGCCAAGTCAGGGATAATATTCTTTGCATCCTCAATGAGTAATTTCTGTTTTCCCACTTCCCATTTATGATTTGAATTTAGATTCATAAGCTTATGCAAATTAAGACAAATTTCTTTTAGCTTGAACGATATGCCAGAAATCATGAAGCAGATGCCGCCTCTTCCGGTGAAGCTTAACGAAGAGCTTGCCAACTCCATCCTTCCCGGGATGCCCATGCCCATGCAACAACCATAAAACACTTTCTTTAGCTTAAGATGGCAGTGATCACTGCTTCAATGTATTTCAGAGCTCTTTCCTGATCGGAAGAAGGGCTTACTTAATCAATTGCCAGAGGTCAGCTTCCCTGTATCTGTCGACTTCACAGCTCGCATATGAGGCGGCTTGGCCTGTGCAAATCTCACCTTCCTTTCTTCCCTCTCTCTTGTGTAGGCTACAAGATTGGGGGAATAAATGCGTACAGATGTAGATCATCTAATATGTTGTTCTGAAAGCATGCTTATTAATTTGTGAATAAATATTTTAGTCTTATAAATAAGAAAGAATGATGTTAAACTATATTGATCATCTTGGCAGTTGTTGGATGTTAACCTCTGTTCTTGTTTTTCTTCTTTGTGCTTAAACACATGACTACATGGTTGCATAACTGCCATTTTACACCAGGAAGCCTGCACAGTTAATGCTTCTGAGTGACACTTGATTTTGATATATTACCTTTTGGTAAATAAATACTCTATTATGCCTACTCTGTTTTCTAGGTATTACTCAATTGTAGGTTTATTATTATAATAAAATTTATCATCATTATTAATTTTGCTTCTTCGAATTTCGTATTTGGGTTCGTAAATTGAACTTCTTGTCGTCCACTATATGATGCGCAAAATACAATTGACATGTATAACATTTTGGAACAAGTTTTTTCTTTTTATTTTTATTTTCTTTTTCTCCAATCATTTCGGAACGAGTTACTTCTTCAAACTTGGTATTTGGGTTTGTCGACAGGTCAAATTAAGGCAAAGAACTCTAGCAGGCGACAAATTGACTTGGGCAATATTTTCAAATCAGGCTTTCACACGGCTGGGATTAGTTTTTCACTATTCATGTTTTGGAGGACAACTCCGGAACAAAAGAAACGTACCCAAAATTTGCATCGAACGAAGCAATTCTGATTATTCTTAGCTTGTAGAATATTGCAGGGATTTGATATTGTATGAAATGGGACTGGCTTCTAGAGACGATTTGTTATTATAACTGGAACAGGATTTTTCAATCTACATCTGTAGACAAAAAATCAGGGAAGCTCATGTTTGAAACTAGCAGCAGCATTTTTTACAGAGTTTTGTATGTATACACACAGACACACATTTATTTCAATCATCTTTCAATCAAATACATGCTCCTGGTCATAAACATGCATGAGAAATAAAATCTCTCATAAATACTTTTTTCTTATGAAATACTAAACGCTGTTCGATGTTCTCTTAACTGTCAAGATCAGAACATAGACAGTTGCATTGATGAGGACTACGTATTAAAGGAAGCTAAAGGAGACACCATTTCCGATCCTTTGATGAAGACATTAGTCATTTCACATTAATTTATAGTTCAGTTTTCTGACCCGCACTCACAATCACTTTACCCTACATTATATATTTTTATTTATTTATTTATTTTGCTCATGCAATATTCGTGGTCATTTTTTGACTTGTGATATGAGCCGCCTTATTTTGCGAGAATAATTCTCAAACATGTGTTTTTCAATGCGTTCATCGATGATATTACATTCTGTATTATGAAATTCTGCCGTAAGACAAATGAGGGACGTGAAAACCTTGTCTTTTGTACTGCCATAATACTCTATTTCGTAGATTTACAGGTAAATCTCCGTATCAAATAATAAATATGAAAACAAACCGAGATATGAACTCATGAAATCAATCTTCTACCCCGTGAAATTTTCAGAGATACGGTTTATCTTATAATCTTCGAAATTTTTAAGGCAGATACCCAATAAATGCAAACACACACACACACGTATATATAAAATATTTGTTTTCATCCGAAAGATACACAAATTCATTTTAATTACTTTATTATTATAAACATGACGAACCATTTCAAGACTCCACGTCAACACTTAGAACCATATTTTTTTCTTTCAGAGAAAACACACAAGTCATTAAAAATTCAATGTAAACATGATGTTAGTCAATTAGCTCTTAATATTGAATGACTAGTAGCCCAAATGTTAGACAAACAGCGCATTTCTTTTAATGTGGAGTAATGGCCGTAATGTGACAGAACAGTTTACCTATACATATCAACCATATTATTATATTTTTTTATACTAAACAACGTGTATATCAAAAGATGTATGTTAACATACTTTTTTCCTTTTGATGAAGGTGTAAACATACAGGAAAGTTCCCAAAGAGTAGAATTTGATAGCTTTTGGTATACATCTTTCGCCGTGTGCTACTCAGAACCACTCTTATTGACTACAACTCTTCTTAGTCGTATGCGCAGCCTCGAGAAATTACACAACAGTGTAATTAGAGATCTTAGCCGACAACAATATAAAAAACAAACGTTTCACCTCTTCACAAAAGTCTCGACACCCGTCGATATTCCACTTGTTACACCTTCCTTAACCCACTTCTCCTCTGCAACTCCTTCATACCTGGGCCTCGAAAGAGGTGAAAATTGGCGACTATGAGCAAATGACTTTGTGATTAATTGTACATGGGTGAGAATTAGGAAGAATGGTCGTCATTCTTTTCAGAGATGCTTACTGTTCTTTGTTTGACTGGTGGATTTGGTTGAACTTGCTAATACATGCGTGTCTCCCTTTTGGGTATAGCTATATATTCACAAGCTAGCTTCTAGCTGCTTTCTTACATGGCCCTGTTTATAAAGTGGGTGTGCATGGATTTATGAGTTTTAGTTGCTGTTGGATTAAGTAATGGGGGGCGGCTCAAAAGGGATCATTTTTAAAGACTTGAACGAGCAGCAGGAATTCTTGCCTTTCTTCTACTTGGGTTTTGCTGGGTTATTCTTTCATTTTGGTTTCAAGCTCTGCTCATTTAATAATCATTCTTCAACAGCACTACTTGATCAAATCGTTGCTTCCAACTTGAGCATCTGAAGAATCACAAGTTTGATGGACTTCTTTCTCTCTCTATATATATACGTGTCGAGCTAATTTAGTTCTCTCCTAAG
Organism: Piper betle; assembly: GCA_033002965.1. Lineage (NCBI taxonomy): Eukaryota > Viridiplantae > Streptophyta > Magnoliopsida > Piperales > Piperaceae > Piper > Piper betle. Next base: position 10,078 of record JAURVB010013641.1, on the reverse strand, counting down.
ATTACTGGCCTGGTTTGTTATGATCCTGCCATAACTCCTGGTAAGTTTCCTGTTTCAATACGGACATCAAGTACCAGTATTCTAAGCTGATAGAAAACGATGAATCCATGGTTTTAATTAATCTTAAAAGCATTCCATGATGAATATGTGCAGTTTTCCTGGCTTAACAGTTCAATAATTATCAATTGTCTTCATGGGTCTGTGTCGTCCACATCTCATATAAGCAGGCTGGCAAACTAAGTTTGAATTGATTTGTTCGGTAGTATGTATAATGTGTGGAAAAAATTCTATAACTCTGAAGTCATTGTTGGGGGATGACTCTTTCAAAATTGAGATGAGTCTTGTTTCCGCACAAAGTCTTTGGCAAGTCGCCCGTTTAAACACAAGAAGTCTGGGGTTGAGGAGGACCGGCACTTCCACCAACCAACTTAGAAAATCTTACTATCACCCTGAATGGAGCACTAACCATTGTCACTGTGAATGAAAAAAATGTCCGATGTCTTTGTTTGTTCACTTATAGTGAATTCACAATTGTGTTTCTTTTGTTAATTTGGCAGGTTACAAGTTCCCTATTTGGTGGTTCTGTTGTAGTTATATCTTGCCCACCCTTGATCACCATGAAGCTACAGCATTTTGGCTTCATCCAGATACTACTTTTGGTGGCCATTTTTGTGTCTTGCTCGACGAAAACAGCAGCAAAAGCTGCTTTTGATCATGTAGGCATCGAGGATACTTCAATTTCAGAAACTGGTAAGAGGCTTGTTGGTCTATCAATGACATTTGGCAATGCATTTTCAGCATCTTGATGATACAAACATAACCAAAATGTTGCATTTGCTATAGGTTCAATTTGGTTGGATTTTGAAGGAGAGAACGCAACTCAACCAGCCGAACGCTTGGAAGACAACACTGCAAGGGTGGATCCTCTTGACAACTTGAAAAGATACAGAGGTGGATTTAACATTTCAAACAAGCACTATTGGAGTGTAAGCTGTTCTTCTCTTTGCTTCTCTGAATCTGAATATGCATAATAGTTAACCAATTGATCCTTTTTATCTTCTTATGTTTTGCAGTCCACAGCCTACACGGGCAGAGTTGGTTACATCATCGGAGTAGGATGGCTCTTAGGTGGATTAGGATATGCACTATTTCTTCTTGCAGTATCCGTTTGCTCCAATCAGAGAAAGAGAAGCAAATCCAAATTGTCACCATGGTCCAAAAAATTCTACTTCTGGTGTTTATTTAGTGCACTACTCTGTACGCTTCTTGCCATGTATGCTCTGCTCCCATACCTGCTACAACAAATTTTCTGAAAACTATGTCATTTCACATCAGAATTTCTCACTTTGCAGAATTGCTACCGTGATAGTTCTGGCGGGAAGCTCCAGATTCAATTCGAGGGCAAAAACCATAAAAAATATGATCATTGAAACGGCAGATGATGCTGCCATGACCATTTACAATACAACAGCTGCTCTCAGAGCTATTCAAGCCAATGTTGGGTTCAATGACGATTCCGGCCGCCTTGAATCAACATCAAACACACTTGAACGAGGAGCAGACAACATACAAAGACATGCTCGGAAGAACAAGCGCTGGGTCACCAAGGGTCTTGACATAATGTGAGTCTCATTCCACTTGAATAACTCAGAAGTGTAACGTTTTTTCGACCTTGCTATAGATGAATCTCTGTTTTCTGTGCAGGTATGCTGTTACTACTGTGCTCATCTCTGTAAATCTAATTGCGGTTCTTGCTTTACTTGGTAAGTAACTGCAACCATACATCAACTTTTCCTAGTATCTACACTAGACCTTAACAAATTTATTAAAATAATTATTTTACTTTTGATTGCAGCATCTGGATTTCTTCGACTACCTCGTACATTCTACACGTAAGTTGTACTAATCTTAATCTATCTGTTGAATATTGAAGCAACCAAAATGGAAGACCCAGGATTTGAGTAGATAGTTCTATATTAACCTACCTACTTAGGAAAAAACCTGGCTTATTAGTAGAAGTGTGGACATAAATCTTCAATTTAGTTAACAATTTTAAATAAACGACTTAGACCCGTTGCACTGGCTGGTTTGTTACTAAGAATGATGAAAAAATATTTAAATCCATTTGCACTTTTGTGTGACAGGTTGTTGGTGTTCATTTGGGGTTTAACAGCATTGTTTTGGCTAGGTTTTGGATTGTACTATTTCGTCGGAAAGTAAGTCCAAACACTATATTAAACTTTTCCATTCTGCATTCAAATGTTGGTTGAAGTGAGGCTTATGAGAGGAATTACGTTGCAGGTTTGCCGGAGATACTTGTGTGGCATTGGAACAATACCAGCAGGATCCAAGCAACAGCAGCTTGAGCTCAGTTCTTCCATGTCATGATCTTCGTTCTGCTAAACCTGCTCTGCTTGATGCCAGAGCAGGAATGCATGATCTCATAGACCAGGTTAGAACTGCCACTGTTTTCTTTATTATATTCACCTTGATAGTTACTTATTAGTAGAAAGCGTGCGAATGGTAAGTAATAAAATGAGCTTTTATACTACAGATCAACGCCAATTTATCAGCACAGACAAACTATCCACTGCTCAGACATGTCCGGATATGCAATCCAATCTTGGATGCACCAGATTATCTTTATCAACCACAAAGCTGTCCCAGTGATACAATCCAACTAGGAGAAATTCCTCAAGTATGATACCAATGCATGCGCTAGTCTATTCTTCATACCTTTCTTTTTACTCAATGTCTCCCATTTTTTGCTTGCACATAGCTCTTGAGTGGATTTACGTGTTCTGAGGGAAGATGCAGCAACGGGCAATTCATTTCAGAGAGTCTTTACGATCAAATGTCTGCCTACACAATGTCACTTCAAGCATTGTTTGATGCACTCCCGGGCATGGAGAGCTTGGCTGATTGTGAACCAATATACAGAGCAGTCAACGAGATCCGGGGGAAGCACTGCAAGCCAGTGAAGAAATACATTCGAATGGTGTGGGCGGCAATGGTGACGCTTTCCATACTCGTAACGTTCCTAATCTTTATCTGGATGGCAAAAGACTATTACGATAAAGAAGCCATAACTCAGATGGGTCAGTTAATCCACATTTATCAACACCATACACGTCCGATACTGATACCACCATACCACCAGCGTAGAAGAGACAAGAAGGCATTGGATAATCCGCTCTACCACTGAGTTAAAAACCCAAGCTCAACCAGTTGAGAGAGTGTTGCATGCTTGGAAGAAAAACAAAGAGAGAAGAAACACTGGTGAAGCTATAGGAGCAGTATAAATTACTGAGTCACACAGCCCTTTTTTGATTACAAATATACAGAATGCTGAGGAAAGAGATGGTCTAAAATGAGACAGTCCACCTCAGTATATATTTTTTTACGAGTCACCACTGTCAACAAATTAAAAAGAAAAGATTACACTTGTATATGTATATAGACGAGTGCAATACATGCTTATAGTGATTTATAACACTATCTATCTTTACATATAACTGATTACCCATTCATTCCTTGTTTCACAAAAATCCTATTGTTTTTAAATCGGAATGATTATGATGTGTTAGATTTTGGACTTATATACAGGGATATACTCTAAGAGGGGAATTGTTGAATTTTAAACTTTATATATATATATATATATGATATATATATATTGTTGTACATTGTATACTTTCATAACGGATTAGCCTAGTTAAAATTTGTCTAATAAAATTTAGATTCATTAGGGTTACAAGCATTTAATATGAATATATATAGGGCTACACAATGTGTATATGCCTTTTTTAATTTCTAATTTATGATGGGCTAATTTAAAATTATAAAAAACATTAAAGGGATATATGTGATTATAATCTCCAAATTAATGGTACGCCATAAATTAAAAATTAGAAAAATAGGTACCTACAACATCAAACATTTTCAATGTGGAATAAATTCTTCGTGGTCGCAATTGTATTTTTTAAGGACACATTGTTTTATATGCAACCAAATTGAAATTTAATTATGTTACAAAATCCCACTAAATATTAAGGAAAATGTGGATCACATGTTTTACTTAAATCTTTTTCACCATGAAGATAGAGATTTTGAATCCAGTCATATATGTGTCATGGCATCAATGATATTTCAATTTTAGAAACTAGTAAGATGTTATTCTCTTTTAGAAACATGAGTAGTTTTTGTTTTATGTATTTTATTATAATTTAATGAGAATTTTTAGGAATACAAATAGTTTTTGTTTTATGTATTTTGTTATAATTTAATGAGAATGCGGAGATATATTAATTAGTGACGAAGTAGTTCCAAAATTAATTGAAAGAAAAAAGTGCCCAAACTATAGGATATTTATATTATTTATCATATTTTTGACATTTAACTGAGTGTTTGATGATGATGGAGAGTGGTGCAGTGTGGAAGATTTTCTGGTGTTTTCACGGTAAAAGATGAGAAATATTGGAGCTATTCCCTTCTATGAGAAAGTATACAACCACATATGAAGTGTAAAAACATGGAATTGGATGGAGAGGTCGGAAGAACTCAAAGGAAAGTTGTGGAAGATAAAAAATAGCCGCATTAGTACGTATTTTAGTGCTCAGGGAATGAGTAATTGGAAGTTGACTCTTTGCTTCTAGGAAGTTGGGTTAGAGTCTCATTAGTTAATGTTTTAATGCTCTCATAGGAGTATTTAGGAGGTGGCTCATCATTTCCGGGAGGTTGGCTACATTACAAGTATGATTTTTCATATCCCTTATCTATAAATATATAATTATTAGATATATTTGCTTAGTATGCACCACCAAGTGTATTAATTTTCTTTGTTGTAAGGGTTTTATAGTGAGGCTCCCTTTCAGACAAAGTGAGCATCTCCTCAGAGGTGTTCTCTGGTTGGAGTGTGTTAGTCATTTCCAATTGACATGTAAAAATTTTCTTTCAAGGAATGTGTGTTCTTACTTGGAGCTGCGATCGATATTATAGGGCTCTGGAGGCATATTGTTTAAGAAGGGTGACCTAGTCTTCAGGCGTGTGGGAAGAGATGAATCATTTGTTGTGAGAGAAGATCGGATTGTTATTCTTTATCGAATCATTAATTAGAGTTGGGTTTCTTCTTCAAAATGAATACCCTACTTCGTTTTGGTTCTTTATTATTTGTTCTGACTTAATTGTCGGTGGAAATTATTTGATTTGTATTTGGGCATAGTTGGGAGATGTTTTAATGATGTGGGGAATGAGTTTTGACTCGTGTAGAAGGGAGTGATTTTCACTCATCTAGTGTGAGTAGGTTTCGCTCCTGTATACGGAGTGGGTTTGTTACTCGTGTATCGAGAGTGTTTACACTTGCGTTTTGGGTTGTAGTTTTCTTTGGTGTTGGGGAAGGCTTTCACATTAAATGGTTGTATCCTCTATTTTTTGTACAACGCTCAACAAGTAGATGGTTTTTGGTAGGATTTTCCTCACCAAGGTCGACGATGACCTCTTTCCCCTTAGTTCCTTGCTTGTTCCCCTGCTTGGCTGGTGCCATGGAGGAGACGATTGGCCTGGAATCTGAAGGGAGTTTGGAGAAATGGTTGAGATGATGGAGGATGGGACAGTGGTTAAACCCTGCTCCCAGGAAGATCTCCCTAGAAAATAGGAAGAAGAACAAAGAACAAAGATAAGAAGAAAACAAAGATTTAATTCATCAAAAGTCATGTCCTTTACAATCAGTCTCTCCCCCTTATATAGCCACACTTCCTAGTTTTCCCCCATTACAATTTATTCTCATTATTCACCTCGAATTCATCCTTACAATTTATTCTCATTATTCACCTCGAATTCATGGATCTCGCAATGCCCCGTAACGCCCTTTCGTTCTACTCACTTTATTCATACCATTACCCTCCCCTTTACAAGAACCTTGTCCCCAAGGTTGAACATAAAGTAGTCGCCAGTCGAGGAGTAGAAGGGAAGTGCGGGATGGAGTGGACCACCTGTAAAGTCATTAACAACCCATGATTTCGAGTTGATAATGAATGTGATGGTTTCTTCTTATCACCCAACGGACTAAGGGGTATAGGCTGGCCATGCAGCTCTATTGTTTTGCCTTTTTCAGTGAACGACATGGTAAGGAATTCAAAATTCCATAGTATGGGTCCCAATGTCTTCAACCATTGGGTGCCAAGAAGAACATCAAATTCCTCCAGCGGAAGGATGAAGAAATCCGATACCGTTGTATACCCAGGAAGATCTAACTCAATGCCCACACACTGTGCTCCACATTTTATTCTCTTGCCAGTAGCAAGCTGAACTTTTATGCCCTTGGTTGTTTGCACCGGCAGCTTCAATTTCTGGATCAAACTGGTATTTAAAAAGTTGTGTGAGCTTCCCGAATCAATTAGCACTGTTACTTGGTGTCCTCTCACGTTTCCCAATAACCTCATAGTATTAGCTGTGGAGGCACCAGTTAATGCATTAACTGAGATTGCCTGAGTCTTTGAATCCCCTTCCTGCTCACTATCATCTTGTTCTGAAAGATCATCTTCCCCTACGACTTCAATGTTGAATAGCTGCTTGCATTTGTGTCCAGGGAAAAATTTCTCATCACATTTGAAGCATAGTCCTGCTGCTTTCCGTTCTTGCAACTGTTCGACACTGAATTTCCTGCCTGGAGTTATTTTTTTAGATTGCAAGTCTGCACCCATGGCTACTTCACCTTTGTTGCTTTCTGAACTGTGTTCCCTTTGAGAGGAAACAGCTGTGGATTGAAAATTTCCTCTCGTCTGTCTTCCATATGTATGCAATCTCTGACTCACATGATGCTCTAAATGTCTTGCGAGTCCTTGTGCATCTAATAAAGTCTCCGGTTTTCTTGCTTTCACCTCCATTCGCAGCTGGGACTTGAGACCACAAGTGTAACTGCTAATCTTCTGTTTTTCGGTCATATGTCCAGCTCTTGACGCCAATCTATTGAATCGAGCAGTGTATTCTTGGACTGAAGAATCCTGAGATAATCGAGTGAGATCGCCGTAAAAATCCTCATAATCCGAGGGTCCAAACTGCAAGTTCATGGCCTCTTTCAGCTGCTGCCAAGAAACCATTTCCTGATGTTGTTGCAGCATATCAAACCAAATCTGGGCGTCGTCCTCCAAGTGGAAGCTTGCTAGTTCGACTTGCAATGCTTCATGGATATTGTGCAACTTGAAAAATTTCTCTGCTCGACTAAACCATGAGATGGGATCCTTTGCCCCATCAAATTTAGGAAAGCTTAGTTTGGATCCCTTCAAGCAGTCCTCAATTTGCACAATTTGATGAAACCCCTCCTGGACATTATGACGAACAGGTTCCACCCTTGATCTGTGCTTTTCTTGCTGAAACTTTCCCCCTGAAGACATGGTTGGAAATTCCTCTCCAAGTCTAGCGTGTGGAATCCTTCCTCCCGACATCCTCACCTGCTCGTCCCTTTGGGTGTTTCTTCGACTATCCTGCCATTGATCATCAATATCCAACCCAACAGGAACTCTCATATGAGATGTCCCAATTCCCTCACGATTATCCAGATTCCCCCTAACCTCAACTCTCGATTGCATTAACATGTCGAGTTTTGTAGAAATTTCAGCAACAGCAGTAATCAAGTAATCCTGAATCTGTTTAATGTGAGATAATTCAATCGAGTTTGGTGATGGATTCGTACCTCCCTCGCCTTGCTCTGATGCCAAATTGGTAGGATTTTCCTCACCAAGGTCGACGATGACCTCTTTCCCCTTAGTTCCTTGCTTGTTCCCCTGCTTGGCTGGTGCCATGGAGGAGACGATTGGCCTGGAATCTGAAGGGAGTTGGAGAAATGGTTGAGATGATGGAGGATGGGACAGTGGTTAAACCCTGCTCCCAGGAAGATCTCCCTAGAAAATAGGAAGAAGAACAAAGAACAAAGATAAGAAGAAAACAAAGATTTAATTCATCAAAAGTCATGTCCTTTACAATCAGTCTCTCCCCCTTATATAGCCACACTTCCTAGTTTTCCCCCATTACAATTTATTCTCATTATTCACCTCGAATTCATCCTTACAATTTATTCTCATTATTCACCTCGAATTCATGGATCTCGCAATGCCCCGTAACGCCCTTTCGTTCTACTCACTTTATTCATACCAATTACCCTCCCCTTTACAAGAACCTTGTCCCCAAGGTTGTACAGATTACGAATTACAAGGAAGTATCCGCCATTGGAGTAGTATAAGATAAGAAATTTGTACAGGAATAACAGCTGGCCAAGGCGCAACGAAATGCCATCCTTCAAAGCCAATGCATTAATCCCAGCAGCAATAGACGTGCACCTGTTTGATCCCAAGTGGCCCCCAATCTGCTGAATGCCACAAGTACCAAGCCTGGCCTTAGAAGTTAAAGATGCAGAAATAACAGCAATAACAAGAACAGAGGGCAATGTTTGCTCCCAGGATAGAGGAGACCCTAGTTTCTCAAGGTTTTCTCTAAAAGCAGACCGCATTCCAATTATCCGGTCAGCCATGGCCTTCACCTCCTTGAGCCACAAACTCTTCAGTTCAGGATCGCCAAGTATTGTAGAGACAATAAGAGCACCATGAATTGGTGGATTGCTATACATAGGCCTAGCTAATTGCTGCAACTGAATCTTCACAGCTACAGCTTTCTTGTCATCTTCACAGAGAACACTGAGGCAACCTACTCTTTGACCATAAAGGCCCATAATTTTGGCATATGATTGAGCGCATCCAATTAAATGGCCATCTTCAAGAAAGATACGAATGGCTTTTGCATCTCTCTCCGGATCACCACTTGCAAAACCTTGGTATGCCATGTCAAAGAAGGCAAAATGATTCTTCACCTTGAACTGGTATGACATCTCTCTCCACTGTTCTTCTGTTGGATCTACTCCAGTAGGATTGTGTGCACATGCATGAAGCAAGAAGAAGGAACCATTTGGTGCATTCTTGATATCATCCATCATTGAAGCAAAATCTAGCCCCCTTGTCTCCGGATGATAGTAATGGAAAGTTCTTTGGGGCACCTGAGCATCTCTCCAAATATTATGATGGTTGGCCCAAGTTGGCACTGGTATGTAGATCTGGGAATCAGGCATGAAGCGCTTCTGAAAATCAGCAAAGAGTCGGCATGCACCAGTTCCAGAAAGTGCTTGCACCGCTGCAATTCTTTTATCCTTAATTAGGTGAGAGTTATCCCCATATGCCAGCTTCAATGTTTCCTCTACCATTGCTAGACTCCCACCCATCGGAAGATACTCCATATTCTTATGTCCGGCGATCCGCCTCTCGGCTTCCCGGACGCACTCAAAAACAACCGGCTTCCCATCGTCATCCCGGTACGTTTGCGGAATCCTTCCGCCCGACATCCTTGCCTGTTCTTCCCTTTGGGTGTTTCTTCGACTATCCTGCCATTGATCATCAATATCCAACCCAACAGGAACCCTCATATGAGGTGTCCCAACTCCCTCACGATTATCCAGATTCCCCCTATCCTCAACCCTCGATTGCAGTAACAATTCGAGTTTTGCAGAAATTTCAGCAACGGCAGTAATCAAATGATCCTGAATCTGTTTAATGTGAGATAATTCAACCGAGATGGGTGATGGATTCATACCTCCCTCGCCTTGCTCTGATACCAAATTGGTAGGATTTTCCTCACCAAGGTCGACGATGACCTCTTTCCCCTTAGTTCCTTGCTTGTTCCCCTGCTTGGCTGGTGCCATGGAGGAGACGATTGGCCTGGAATCTGAAGGGAGTTGGAGAAATGGTTGAGATGATGGAGGATGGGACAGTGGTTAAACCCTGCTCCCAGGAAGATCTCCCTAGAAAATAGGAAGAAGAACAAAGAACAAAGATAAGAAGAAAACAAAGATTTAATTCATCAAAAGTCATGTCCCTTTACAATCAGTCTCTCCCCCTTATATAGCCACACTTCCTAGTTTTCCCCCATTACAATTTATTCTCATTATTCACCTCGAATTCATCCTTACAATTTATTCTCATTATTCACCTCGAATTCATGGATCTCGCAATGCCCCGTAACGCCCTTTCGTTCTACT
>JAURVB010013640.1:0-32861 GCA_033002965.1 Piper betle | reverse complement strand
TTAGCCGACCCTAACTGGGGCCTGTAACATGCCGGTTTGGTTCACGAGTGTGAACCAGATTTGGGGTGTTACTGTAGGATCATCTTCCAACGTCGGAATGACCCTCGCCACCGATTCCCGGCGACCTTGCCTGTGCTTCCCCATCTCGCCGAAACAGGGGACTCGTTGGCCGAATTAAAGTTTAATTTTTGTTTAGTTTATTTATTGTTGATTTTTTAAACTTTTAATCATCACGATTATAAAGCTTATTATCAAATTAAAATATGCATGCAAGAAAATTAAGAAGAGGGAGATAGGAAGAATACCTAAGCAAGGAAGAAGACACACCGGCAAGGAAGAGGAGAAGAGAATGCAAATGAAGGCTAGGTGGAGGACGTCCTTTATAAAATGAAATGACGGGCTAGGGTTTGTGAAACACACCAACACCCGTATTTTATTCCTTTAACAGGGTAACCAGGTAAAGAATATAATATAATTAATATTAATTCTCTAACGTTCTATCCTTCTCTGCCCGAGTCGAATATATTAAATTTTTTTCCACGGTCTTTACAGTATCAGGGCAACCTGGTTACGCGTTAGATGGTTGTGAGATCCGTCAACTTAGTCCCACATCTAATACCTACTGGGAGAAGATCTTGTTTATAAGTGGGAATGGACTATAGATCTTTAACTTCCGGGGTACCCATTTTAAAGAAATGACTTGGCCCATTACGTTGCACTTTGGGCTGGGTCGTTACAAATGGTATCAGAGCCGACCTGGTTCCGTGTTAGATGGTGGGCTGGATTAGAAACGTTGGCTAGGCCGCCGGTCATGGGCCAGAAAAGTCGTGGGCTGGGGCTAGCAACGGGCCAACATAGGCATTTCGGGGACGAAATTCCCTAAGGTGGGTGGATTGTGAGATCCGTCAACTTAGTCCCACATCTAATACCTACTGGGAGAAGATCTTGTTTATAAGTGGGAATGGACTATAGATCTTTAACTTCCGGGGTACCCATTTTAAAGAAATGACTTAGCCCATTACGTTGCACTTTGGGTTGGGTCGTTACAATGGTGGGCAAGATTAGGGACGTTGGCTAGGCTGCCAGGTCATGGGCCAGAAAGGTTGTGGGCTGGGGCTAGCAACGAGCCAAGTATAGGCATTTCAGGGATGAAATTTCCTAAGGTGGGTGGATTGTGAGATCCTCAACTTAGTCCCACATCTAATACCTACTGAGAGAAGATCCTGTTTATAAGTGGGAATGGACTATAGATCTTTAACTTGGTTAACCTATTTTAAAGAAATGACTTAGGCCCATTACTTTGCACTTTGGGCTAGGTCGTTACAATCAAACACAAAACTTGGTTGTTTTGATACCATTAATAACGACCCAAACTAAAGTGCAAACTAATAGGTTAAGTCATTTATTTAAAATGGTCCACCAAGTTAAAGATCTATAGTCCATCCTACTTATAAATAGGATCTTATCCCAGTAGGTATTAGATGTAGGACCAAGTTGAGGGATCTCACACCTAGCCTCAAATCATCCTTGAGAAGACGACTGTTGAGCTCAATTGATCTAATAGGTCATCAATGCGAGGAAGAGGGTATTTATTCTTAATAGTCGCATGGTTTAGCATCCTATAATCGAAGCATAAATGCATGCTTCCATCCTTTTTCCTCACAAACAACACTACCCATGGGAAACACTCAGTCTCATGAATCCTTGATCCAATAGTGTTTATAATTGTTCCTTTAGCTCAAGAGGTGCTATCCTGTATGGAGCTCTAGAAATTTGTGATGTTCCAGGTATCAACTCGACGGCAAGGTTTACCTCTCTGTCTAGTGGCAATCTAGCAATCTCCTCTGGGACTATGTCGGTGAATTCTCTGACCACTGGAATCTCCTCAATGCTCGGTTTGTCCCCTGAACCACTTTGCTCAGCCAGTCCAATCAGGTTTGCCCAGTCACTAGCCCACCAGCCCATGTTCGAGTCTGCCAGTCCAGTCAGGTCTGCCCAACCAACCCAACCCATTTTCAGTTAACCTAGATCAGATTGGTTCAGCTCATTCAATTCCGTCTGGTTCAGTTTAGTTTGGTCTAAGTCGGCACATTTTTGGACCATTTTCATCCGTTCTTTCACCATTTTTAGTAATTCGAGAGCCTCTATGTTAGTTGTGATGTATATTCACATGATTTAGCATGATTGGATGTTATGATTATTATTTTTTATTTATTGTTTTATTTATTTATTCATTATTATTTATTTAGTTTTATTTATATGTTTATCATATATGATGAATGTCTGATGATTATTTATTATTATTAATATTATATATAATTATGAATATTAGTTTTATTATGTTTACTAAATTTAATTTACTTATTTATTTATTCATTCGTTATGTGTATATTATTATTTATTTGTATTTAATTATGTATTCTTATGTTGTATGACTATGATATTATTAATATTTATGATTAATGAGTATTCACTATTTGTTTGTGTGTGTGTGTGTGTGTATATATATATATATATATATATATATATATATATATATATATTTATATTTATATGTTTACATTTCTTAATTTCATACAAGTAGTTGAATGTAGAAAATTTGAACAAGGGTCATGGTTACCTATTCTACATACTCGACAAATACAAAAAAATAAAATAATTAAACACAACATCATTGGATGTCAGGGCATCACACCCTAACACCTGGACTTCACATTGGTCTTCAAGCGGTGTGAACCGTATGCTCCTCCTACCCATGTTTCATTATCACACACTCAGGAAGCTAAACAAATATGTTTCACGTACTGGGTAAGCTCTTCATCGTATTCCAGAACTTTAAGATTTATACTTTGCAAATGATAGTTAGAGTGTCCCAAAGTGTGTCTAAACCACAATAATAATATAATGATATATAAAACACACGTGCACAACAATAGTTAATTGACTTATCCCGAATCATACAAGTTTATACAACTTTAGGGCTCATTGCCATAACACACTACGTCTCAATTTCTTATTACATCAATTTGGTAATTAACACAAATAGAAGACAAAATACCTCACCATGAGCCATTTGATCTATCCACCTATGCCGATTAAAAAGACAAAACACCTACATATATAAGCGAAAATTGTCAACAATCAAAGAATTGATTACTGGTCCTGTAGAGACTAGGAATATAACATTACTAGCAAATGGGTATCTAAACACCCACAAAAAAGTTGTATAAACTTCCAAAATTATACAAGGTGGTAAGCGAAGGCCGATGCGGCCACATATTATACCATAATTGCCTACAAAGAGGCATCTTACAAACATATAAACATACATATATCGCTTATGCCCTCACATCTTCCATATATCACCCACCATAATACCCATGTGGCTTGGAACTAATGTGTCACAATTTTTGGAAACGCGCTGCATTGGTAGTATCATTTAAGGGTAGAAGGGGTACTAGTGTAATTTGCATATTTCCATTCCATTCACTCTCTTATTCGTGAAATCTATAAAAATGCTTCAATTCAAGAACCAAAAGGGTTCTCATCCATGTAGTTTTATTAAACATACAATAAAATGTGACTAAATGGCCCGATATCAGATAGATCCAATAAAAGTGCGGCCGATACCATCCTATCGTTTAAAATACGATTACACGTCACTCAAGAGCCAAACATAAAGGTGAAGCAAGAGAGTCTTATAGACTTAGATGAGTAGAGCTCCGTGTTCTAGTCAGTGAGCTCACCTGTGTTACCTAGTATGGAGATGGAACTGAATAAGAATCGGGTCACATCGGCATGCAAAACGAGGCAAAGCCTCCACACAAGCTCAACACTTAACATTACTTAATTTTCCTAACTAGGTCCTAAGTAAAGTATTAAACCTTATTAGGTAACTTAATTGAGCTTTTGGTTTCATGTTCAGTTAGTTGGTTTTAATCAATTATAAGGTTTTTAATCAAATGGGCATACCATATGATTTTTTGGATGGGCTTAAAAATGTACAAATGGGCTGAAATTTGGATAGGTTGTCCCTTACACTCTAAGGTTGATAGGTAAATTTCACCATAGCTGGATTATGGGCCAATCAAGTGGAACAAGGCCCGTTAAGCTCTGCCCTAAGGTCTGGAACAGTGTTCTTGTGTTGTGCACCAATTTTGTAACTATTGGTTCATGGGCTAGAGGACTCCAAATAGGGTTGGGTCAGTGGGCCTAGTTATCCAACACATGCAGCTTGATTCCAATAAGCTATAGACCAAATTTACTTTGTAAATGAGCCTAAGTCAATTTTACAAGTTGGGTCACTGGATGAGCTATTTCTGGAGCTATCTGGACCCTAACATATTTAAAATTTACAAATCAAATTGAAAACCTACCCAAATGGCCCCAAAATTGGTCACGGTGCTACTGAGACATAGGGTAATGTGTGGACCAAGTTTTAATGAAATCCAACACCATTAACCTATTTTAAGGTAATTTACAACTGGAGTGAAAAATTAGGGCTTTCACCTAGTATCTTTACACTATCCTGGTAAACACCTCTAAAACATATCTAGGTGATTTTTAACCATTCCCAAAATTTACATATTTCAAGTATACAATTATTTAGGTACAATATAATTTTACAAGATTTTATTAGTTTAAAATTAGTGGCTTAAAATATCACACAATCACAGATTATGCTCATAGTCATAAACACATAGGAAATACAAGGCGCACTTATGGGTTATGTTCATGATTATTTGGTGGTTATATTATGATTAAAATTTTATCAAGAACTCATAAAACTACCATGAAAAATATGGCATGCAGTGCATTAATAGATGGGTTGGCTTGGTGATGTCTTATACGTATGGGTGTCATACCTATAGAGGTATGGGTGTCATACCAATAGAGGTATAAGTTGGATAGGTAAGGATTTATGGGTTGGGTTAGCTAAAATGGTATGGGTTGGGTTATCTAAAAAGGTATGGATTGGGTTATCTCAAAACCTAAAAACGTAGGGTTTTTACCCTAAAGCAATCGGGTCCACCTCGGGAATTGTACTGCAGGTCCCAAAATTGGTTAGGATAGTTCGAAAGGTTATCAAACACATGGCAAGGACACAAAAGACACACGAGGGACATAGTCCTAACATCAACTATACACTATTAAATTGGACCAAAATTAAAAAATTGGGCATGACGCATCTAAACAGGCATACCGAACACTGAAGGAGGCTAGGGCCAGGCAACTCATACATATTTAGATACCAAACATAAATACATGGCAAAATGGTCAGGTAAGACCCTCGATCCGGGTCATGACCGAACCTAAATTAAAACCACAGGGCAAAAAGCTTGGGTTTTACATAATCACACGCAGCACACCTATTTTCACCATCATCCATTTGCAATCTTTATAATGATCCAAGTATTATTGGGGATAAGGCTAATAAACGAGTGAGCGAGCCGAGCTCGACTTGTGCTCAAACTCAGCTCTCGACTCGAACTCAGCTCAAGTAGTTCGAAGTTCGTTCGAACTCGGCTCGAGATTGAACAAGTTTTAAACATGCATGTTCGAGCTCGGCTAGAATATTTTTATGTTTTTCGAACTCGACTCGAGCTCGAATACACTTAAACTATTTAATTTTGGCGAGCTCAAACCCAACTCATTCATGAGCTCGAAACCAGCTAGATTGTAAAAGTGAAAAGTAACTCACTAAAAAAATAAAGTCAACATAGATTGAACCCACAACTTCCAAGTCTTCAATTTGAATACCTACCATCTAAGCTATCTCACTACTTTGATATTATATTGTGTATAAATAAATATAAATAATTACAATTAAACTTATTAATATATATATATATACATATATAATATAAAGACTATATTATTATATTATTTTATCAAGAAGAACTTCGAGTTGAGTTCGAGTTATGATCGAGTTGAGTCGAGTCGAACACTGCCTTGCTCAAACTCGGCTCAAAGGATTCGAGTTCGAGTCGAGTTCGAGCTCGAGCATTTAAATGTTAAGTTTCGAGTCGAATCAAACCAAACCGAATGCCAAATACTCACGAGCTAGCTCGCTCAATTAGCAGCCTTAATTGGAGAAATGTAACTTATTTATTGGGTGATTTGTAGCTAGCTCTCTTCTACGTAAATGCTTTTTACTGTTTTTCCAGTCCAAGAAAATGGATTAAAGTTCACGGTCTTTTTAATTTAAAATCAAAATACAATGGATCTAAAATAATTTTTTCAAAAAAAATTAAATAAACACTATAGAAAATCAAAAAAGGGTGTCATAATTTACAATTTCAATAATATTTGAATATATTTATAATTTGCGGGGAATGGGTAAGCAATTAACGGTTTGACCCTAAAACATATCTGCCCCAGTCAAATTTGAAATGGAATTAAACATTTTCCGTTAAGGGGCAAATATGTCAATGCAGCACCTCATCCATAAAATTGTAAATATGGGAAATTATGCCTCGAGATAGGCAATTAACAAATCAGAGCACCCTTTTCCGTAAACAATCTAAATATTACATCTTTTAATAAATGGGCACTCGGACGTTTCAATTCCCTCCAGAAACTCCCCACTTCTGAAACCCCTTTCTCCCTTTCTGGAACGGCGGCTGCGATGGCGGCTTCCTCCTCCTCTCCGACGATGGCCGCAGGTTCCGATGCTCCGGTATCATCCGAAATTCCATGGGTGGAGAAGTACAGGCCCACCAAGGTCACGGACGTCGTCGGCAACGTCGAGGCGGTGTCCCGTCTCCAGGTCATCGCCAAGGAAGGCAACATGCCCAACATCATCTTATCTGTAAGTCCTCTTCTTTTCCTTCTTCTTTCTGCTAATATATTCCAACTTTATAGATAGTTTTGGTTGATGGGTTGAACTAAATGGTTGATGATGTTGAGTAGCAATATCGTTCAATTTTTGGGAGGTCAGTTAGAAAGGTGCAGTGTGTCTGTTTGTGGTAATTTGCTAGTAGACAAGTTGGTCGAAATTGTTTGCGAGGTATTATTTTGGATGGTGGCTTGGGTTCATGTTCGCTGTACGTTCTAATTTTAGGGGCCACCGGGAACTGGGAAGACAACGAGTATTCTCGCACTTGCTCACGAAATGCTGGGTCCAAATTTCAAGGAGGCAATTCTAGAGCTAAATGCATCAGATGACAGGTGAAGAGCTTTTTAACGTTCTTGTTTGGTGTGCTGCACAATGGATGTGTTTGCAATTATGAAATGCTTAGCTACCGTTGTTTATTTTCAGAGGCATTGATGTTGTGAGAAATAAGATCAAGATGTTTGCCCAGAAGAAGGTCACTCTTCCTCCGGGGAGACACAAGTTAATAATTTTGGACGAGGCTGACAGGTCATTGTTTGTTGCTATATGTTCTTTATTGCTGTTCTCCCGATGTTGTTTATGTTTTCATGACTCTTTCTGTTTGAATGCTCTACATTCTACCGTGTTTTTGGTTTTTCATATCTGGTACAAATTAACAAAACAGCATGACATCTGGTGCCCAACAAGCTTTAAGGCGGACAATGGAGATATATTCAAACACTACTCGGTTTGCTCTTGCATGCAATACATCCTCTAAAATTATTGAGCCTATTCAAAGCAGATGTGCACTTGTACGTTTTTCCAGATTGTCTGACCAGGAAATTCTTGGACGTCTTATGGTGGTTATAGAAGCAGAAAAGGTAAGTATTTGGCCATTACTTCTCCACTATTATCTGGTTTGCTTCATTGTAGTTGATTTGTAATGCTGACTGTTTAATGAGTTTGCAATATTTGGATCCCTTTATTTTCTTCACTTAGTGAAGGCCATCCCTCCACCCCCTCCCCACCTCCATGTACATGTTCTCATTGTAGGCTCTTGCTCCCCCACACAACCAGAGTGTTGGGGATATGCATCCTAAAAATTAGGATCTATGTGATTGCAAATGGTAAAAAAATCACTATTTTCCCCATTATAAATTAGATCTGATCCTGAAAAAGATAAATGTGATCGTCTCATGTTATTTGGCAGGTTAAGTGCTTATGGCACATTGCTTATCTACCTTTGACCTCAAAATCTGATGTTTCTCAATTTAAAATGAGTGTTTTTTATAAAATAGTACTAACTTTATTCCTATTGTGGATTCATGGTTTTCTTCTCATTGTAATGAGATAATGTATCTTCATGACCAAGAATACTACCATTTGAGTGCAAGTGGTGCACCTCCTAAAACAACTCTGCCTTTGTAGTGATAGCCTTAGTTTGTAACCAAAGATTTTCAACCTCCTTGAATCTTCTCCACAGATTATGTATCTGCAGGTTTCTTCATAGGAATTCTAGTTTTGAAAGGTGCTTCAATCATATACGTGAAAAGTGATTTTCATAACTATGTATATGGTGATTTTTAATTGTATTTAGAACAATCTTCTCTTTATGGTCACGAATTCAAGGTTCCATATGTTCCAAATGGCCTTGAAGCCATTATTTTCACTGCTGATGGGGATATGAGGCAAGCCTTGAACAACTTACAGGCGACTCACAGTGGATTTCGCTTTGTCAATCAAGAGAATGTGTTCAAGGTTAGTGGAATCATTATCTAAAAGAATGTGACCTTTGAAAAGAAAAAATAATGAAAATTCATCTTGTGAATCTACTTTCATTGCCTTAGGTCTGTGATCAGCCTCATCCTTTGCATGTTAAGAACATGATTGGGAATGTACTTGAAGGGAAGTTCGATGATGCATGTGCCACACTGAAGCAGCTGTATGATCTGGGTTACTCGCCAACAGACATAATCACCACTCTTTACCGCATTATTAAAAACTATGATATGGCTGAGTATCTTAAATTAGAATTTCTGAAGGTATGGCATGAGCAAGAACCCTTCAATGTTGGCTGTTTACTGTTTCTAGGAATCACTTGGTTCGATGTTTACAGGAGACTGGATTTGCGCACATGAGAATCTGTGATGGAGTTGGTTCATATCTTCAGTTGTGTGGACTCCTAGCTAAGCTTGCTCAAGCTCGGGAGACGGCTAAAGCCGTGTAGTAGATATATTATGTCTTTCAACTTGTTTCTTGATGGACAATATTTTAATTTTAATAGTTTTCTAGTTATATTAGAATACGCAGTCGAAGTTTCATAATATGAGTTTTCCTTAGTTTTATTTTATTCTCTGTTTATGTATTATTAAGCAGCGGTCTTTTGGTCATTGCTTTTGTCATTATATATATTAGTTACTGTATACGACTTAAGAAGGGTAAATTAGTCATTTTCATATGGTTTAATCAAGGTAGGATATATACTAGGCGGACCATGTATTAGGGGGCAATTATTATCACGTTTAATAAATTTTTGGTTTTTTGCTTTACCTGTGTTCTTGCTGCTTCTTTATTGGGTTCTCTCTTGCTAGCCTTAAAGCTAGAGATTATAAGGTTGATTGGCTTTGTCGTTGGAGTCTATATCCGTACTTACCAATTTCAATCACAGGGTCCATCAATTGGTATTCACAGCCTTTGGTTCTTCCTATGTTTCCTCCACCGCCATTCTCCAAACTGTTTGCTTTTCGGCATCATAGATTGTGAATCATCCTTCCCCCACCACCCCAACACGGCCATCTGTATTCGCTGGAATTCATCACGCAGTGAACTTGGACTTATACAGTTTTGTGCGGCCTGTACTTTCCTAAACCAAGGCGACATTCAATTGTTGGTCTTTGAGGACCATCGCCGCTACTGCTATGTCGATTTTATACCCCAAGGTTTTACTTGATTACGTTTCTACGTGGTTACAGTATTGGGTTCATTTTGATTATCAGTGGGTTGACATCAATTTCATGCAAGCCTGTTAATTGGTGGTGTTACCTGCACATATTATACCCACCACCAACAAAGCTCTGGTCTTTGTTGTCGCCTGTTGTCATCTTAAATCCAGTTCTGCTTGAGGGTGTTTTCTGGATAGATTATTTGTGGGTGCTATTGGTGATATCAAGTTGGTCTCAAGTCCAGATCTACCCGTTGTTCATAACCATACAAGTCTCGGGCTGCTTGCTTATTTTATTTTTAGATGGGTCCAACGTGGAAGTTTTTCTTTAAGACTATATTAGTTTTGCCGTCTGGCACTTTTTCTATTCAATTAAATGTTGTACGCTGCTGGACAATATCGAGTTTGGGGCTTTATTGGCATCTTCAATCAATTATAATCAGATCTTCTATTGGCCGACATTGAGATCTGTTTCTCTCTCTATTAGACTCCGTCTAGTTGCTGATGGTAAACTCGTATATGTTGTTTGTTAAATATCTTGCTTTGAGATCTTTTGCTGAGCACGACACGTCAAGTTGTGGGATATTCTGCACGTTGAAAACCTTAGCTTTGTTATTGTTCAAAGTCGAGTTGGAGTACGATTTGGCTGCAAGTCTTTTGTCTTTGCCATGACATAATCAAACATTTTTGCTGGTTATTTTCTTTGGTGATTAAGCTGAATTCAAGTTATTGTTGCCACATGTTCTCGGGTGATTAATTTATTTGATTATGACTCCAAAATAATATGTTTAATTATTAATTTGAAATGGATTATTCATATTGTGATGGGACTCAATTATTAATCATAGTGTAGTAATGTTGAGGCTTCTAATACTCAAATAATAGATCAACTTAATCTTTTTGCAAACATTGAGGGATGATAATAGTCAACAAGAGATTTATGAGACTTTAATGAAAACTTGTGTTCAGCGTGCATAAGAATTTAATAAATGTTTTGATAGGATTTATGAAATGTGGTTGACCGGTCAAACTCTTCCTCAATTGGAAGGAATGAATGCACCTCCCGTTGCTAGTATGGTGTTTACTCAAGTCCTTTCAGTGGTAACACTACATGCAGCTCTCATCATATTTCTTTTAGTTTACTCTACCAGAACAACTTTCATTAGTTCAAGTCTCTCTAAATTTTCTACAAGTTGATGATTATCTGTATGAGGTTATTGTTTACAGTTTAATTGAAGATATTTTTATTGATGAGTTATACAAGGGAAAATTTTTAATTTGATTACTACAAAAGAGGTTGAAGAATCTTCATTCTTTGTTCTGTCAAGATATCAGAGTTCCATCTAAACCCAAAGCTTGATATAAACTTGAATTGATGATTGAAGAGTGTTACGAGGATCCATATTATTTAGATGTTATTAATGATTATTTGAAAATTGTGATATAAAAATTTATTTTTCAAATTTGGATTTAACATTATTAGAATGATTGGATGAAAAGTTTATCTCTTAAATGTGAGTTTACCGTTAGTCAAAACATAAAGTTGCAAACTTATAGACGAATTTATTTTCAAAAGAAAGGATTGAAGATATATATTTCAACTCGTTATTGTAAGATGACAAGACATCTCATGATCTCTTTTCAACGGATTTAAAGAATGAGTTTTATAAAAAATTTGAGGATGGCTTCATTTTAATCAAAGATGACTAATGGGCAATAACTTAATTTTAATAGCTTTTTAGTTATATTAGAAAAAACATTAGTAGTTTTATAATGAGTTTTCCTTCATTTGATTTTATTCCCTGTTTGTGTATAATTAACCCGGATCTTTTGGTAATCTTTTTTCGTCACTACATATTTTAGTTAACGTGGACGTACTTGTCATTATCTTATGTTTTAGTCAAGTTAGGATATTTATTAGGTGGTCGTCGTGTATTAGGGCGGGATTATTATCACATTGAATAAAATTTCCCCTTTTTTGCTGTACCTGCGTTCTTCTTCTTGCTGCTGCTTTATTGGGTTGTCTCTTACTAACCTTAAAAGCTTGAGATCATAAGATTTATTGACTTCGTCGTTGGAGTCTATAGTCTATATCCCTAGTTACCAAATTTGAATCACAGGTCCATCATTTCCGATCATAGCAATTTTTTATAATGAGCAAGCCACGAAGGATTTATTTATATCTCCGTTTTTAGATTGCTAACAGAATTTAAACATGCACTTCGTGGGTATGAGTTTTAACAATGCTAGCTACTCATGATGAATACTTTCCTAAGTTGTTTTACTCTTATACTGAAAATTTTAGAAGAGAATAAGCTAATGAAGTTTACATGCTTAGAGTTCATTCATCCTGCAAATTTTTATGCTACATGGATCATTGCTTTTTTTGCCCTTTGAGCCCTATGATCAATTTGGTTGTTATAATATATTACATTTCTTAATGAGAAAAAAATAATTGATAAGAAATTGAGTATGAAGTATTTTTGCTAGTCAATTATATATTCTTATATATATTAATATAAAGGGAGTCCAAAATTGCTTTAGGAGATTTAAGAAATCAAAATATTACAAAAATTGAAAAACCTTAACTTGTTACAACCTACCTCTTCATTCAACTAGTCTATTTTAAAAATCAATTTATTTAGTTATTTAATGATGGTCTATTTTATTACTTTTAGTGAGAATCTATCTACAGAGTTAGACTACCAAGCATAGCCTAACATCTGACAGGATTAAGCTGAAACATGTTGAAATATCATTGTGATTGATGGCAAAATTTATCCACTCATTTACTTGGGATTGCAGGATTTTAAAAAAATATTCCACTCTTGAATCTCAGCAAAAGATGCTTGACAATAATTACAATAAATTTGATTAAAGATACGGTCCAAAAAAATTTGAATACACCATATCACAAACCCCACTTCCTCTTCTGAAAAAGTTTAGCACTCTAAATTAGGTGCACTGGTCAGCCAGAAAACATTCCAAACGTAAAAGCATCCGAGGACCAAAACCAAGGTTGGTTTGTATACCATCAATCCGTCTAAAAAATTCCCAAAATATTCTAAATGAATTGTGACGCATCAAGCGTTAATTTCTGAGTTGCATTGATGTTCTCTATGGCAACTTCTTCTGCCCCAAAACATAATTGAGCAACTTGTTTTCTCAAGTCTCGGATCATTGAGTTTCCTGTCCTGTTCTTCTGAACTGTTCCCTGATCCGTGGGGTGTACTAGGTCGACCTTCTCTCCCTTCTTCAGAAGACTCTAGTGCCTGACAGGGGTCCTCATTGCACGTACAGGAAGGTATGCTGACAGATGGGAATGGGGCACAAGAAAGTGGGCACAACAGTTCTGGGGTGACTGAAGCTACTCGATTCTTTCGCATGTCGGAACGACATGCGGGTGAGGGCGTGTCTGGCTCACATGTATGAAGCATACAAGGCGTGCAAAGACTAAGAGGCCGTGCAAGCTTGAACTCCTTAGCTGGGGAGCCGTCTAATTTGACGAAGGAAACAATGCCATGGCGACACAGAGGGCATGGAATTGATCCAGGAGGCCCCGCAGTTTCTGATGTAATGTTACTTGTTGAGCAAAGATAAAGGGCACAACTTGTGCATAGCTCATGCAAACAACCTAGAAAATTGAAATGTAGTGTATTATTTACATCTCATCCACCAAGTCAGTGGCTGATATGAAGAGAATACCAGCCATCTTTGCTCTTCAAATAAAGAAAACCACCGTAAGATGACAGGAAGATGACATAGAATGTCCATATAAAATAATTAAACAATTACCCTCATATTCAACATTCTGAAATCAAATCATGCCAATTGTTTGATGATTCACCAAGTTGTTTTTTAGCCAGAAAGAAATATCTAGACATGCTCGTCACAAACATAAACATTCAGAGTTTAATCCATTAATTACAGGCAGGTATTATTCCCCAAAGAAAATTAATCAACATGAAATACAACCCTTGTATCCGAGTCTCATCTAATGAGATTTGCATGGAACATTATTTATTGCCAAAGAACATAAACAACACTTCATGTTCGGTAATAAAGACTTCATTCACAAAAGCAAATGTTTGATTGCGGAATATAGCCTCTATTATGAGTTTCAATTTAAGTTAATTTTCACTTCAAAAGAACATGCATCGCATGCATTTGTACAGATGAAAATTAAGAAAGAGCATTTTTCAGACACAAAAACTGAAGAAAAATCTTAATTAGGAATTAACAATGAGCATAGGAACAAACCTTCAGCAGCAACTGAACAGCCTCTCTCCAAACAAACAGCACAAATATCACTATCATCAGCAGAAGCAGCTGAAGACTGCAATCCGCACTCTCTGCACATATTTATTATTCAATAAAATCAAGCTGACAATGTTCCCAAAATTGAGATTGTCAATTAGAGATATAATAGGGGCAATCAAGCCAACAACGGTATTATTTGCTATTGGCTGCAATGGCTATGATCATCAAACAGAGCCACTTTTTCTGCATTAGCTGTTTCCACATGAACTAGTAAAAACTAAACCATATAGCATATCTACAAATGTACATAATATTATGACCAAACAGCTATCCTTTCAAGTCATCCTTTCCATCTTCAACTTAGTTAAAGACACAGCCTAAAGAAAAAACTATAAGATATAAAATGACTCTAATTATACAAGTCCCTCGTCATTCATTGAAGAGGTTTAGGTTTCTCCCTCTGATACTCCAATGTCAAAATCTTATTATGTCCATGCATCATAATCAAGCTAAAAACATCCTAATCAATCAATAGCCTACAAATTACTAATTAAATCCAATGCAACATACAAGAATGATTCTTCTCTCACACTTACACACATCATTGTGTCTCATCGTGGGCAACTATACCATTTAAGAAATACCAACAGCCTCCAAATTTTCAAAACTTTGAGATATTTCTTTTCCTTCATCACATTTTTTTCATCAGATAACTTATATAAAACATCATCTCTATTAAATTTAGATGGCTTAACTACTTTGTCTAAAGGCTCAAGCTCTTAGGAAAAGAAATCATTTAGCACTTACGTTAATGCCTACTTCATTCAGGTACTTCTTATCTTATTTCTCATAAGGGCTCTTAGTCTCAGCATAAAATGCTTTTAAGCCAAAAAAAGGTGAAAAGAACTGGCAATTGGCTAATATTTATTTGCTGGTTTGAGAACATTCATTTCACACAAATGAAAAACCTATTAGCTGTTGAAAAATGAAAGTGTAATTATACAAGCAGAAGCTGACTATGCAATTTTGTATGACTTTTCATTAGCTAATGATAGAATAAAAAGTAAAACACCATGCTATCTAAATCCTAGTTAAAGCCCCTGAGAAAGATACACAAGAAGGGTTTACTAAAATGAGTCAAAAAATACAGCCAGGGAGTATATGGATGAGAAAATCACCTTGCTATATCAAGAACACTCAACAAAGGCAAGGAGACAAATTTGGATGGGGCAAATGCTGGTAAGTTCAAGTCAGAATTTGGAGCTAACCATGGCTCAAGCCAGTGCCGTCCCCATATGCGTGCAACATCATATGGAAGCCACCTGAATCATAAAAATAAAATAATAGTAACAATAATTTTTAAAAATCATTTTTTAAATATTTTCGCCACCAAAACAAACATTACAGCAAGAAATGAAAGAAAAAAACATACCCATTGCAATTTAAGGTCAATGGACTAGCACCCCTTGCAAGAAGAATCTGCCAAGGCAATATGATAAAGTTAAAATAATTTAATAAAAAAATTAAACTTTATCATTATCAGAAAAAACTAGTTAATAGAATAGCCAATAATCACAAAACCATCAACCAAACATCTTCTCACGCTACAAAAGTGTTTCAATACCCAATAGACACTAACTATATTAAAAACCTAAAACATATAGTTTGCTGGGAATGCAAAACAAAATTGAGTTTAATTTAAAACTTTTGATGCATGAAAACTGGACTACTACAAGAAGGGTAGTACTTGCAAAGATGAATCAAACTGTGCTATAAAGGCAATGAACCAACTTTCTAATGGTCGTTTGGATCTTTCCACTTAATCAGCTATGCACAACCCATATTTGTTTTGGTAGAAAATGTCCCAACATAGTGAAAATTAAGTAAATGGCTTATGTTGAAAATATTAAGGACTAGAGGCCAATGAAAGAAAAATCTTTTCATACCTCATCATATTCAATTGCCCCATGTTTTCAAGCTAGCATTGACAAATGATTGGAGGTTATAACTTGGTCCTGGTGGAGGTCACCTTTATTTATTTCAAAACCATCAACCAAACATCTTCTCACGCTACAAAAGTGTTTAACAAATTGATACCCAATAGACACTAACTATATTAAAAACCTAGAACATATAGTTTGCTGGGAATACAAAACAAAATTGAGTTTAATTTAAACTTTTGATGCATGAACACTGGACTACTACAAGGATAGTACTTGCAAAGATGAATCAAACTGTGCTATGAAGGCAATGAACCAACTTTTTAAAGGTCGTTTGGATCTTTCCACTTAATCAGCTATGCACAACCCATATTTGTTTTGGTAGAAAATGTCCCAACATAGTGAAAATTAAGTAAATGGCTTATGTTGAAAATATTAAGGACTAGAGGTCAATGAAAGAAAAATCATTTTATAGCTCATATCATATTCAATTGTCCCATGTTTTCAAGCTAGCATTGACAAATGATTGGAGGTTACAACTTGGTCCTGGTGGAAGTCACCTTTATTTATTTCAAAACCATCAACCAAACATCTTCTCATGCTACAAAAGTGTTTAACAAATTGATACCCAATAGACACTAACTATATTAAAAACCTAGAACATATAGTTTGCTGGGAATACAAAACAAAATTGAGTTTAATTTAAACTTTTGATGCATGAACACTGGACTACTACAAGGATAGTACTTGCAAAGATGAATCAAACTGTGCTATGAAGGCAATGAACCAACTTTTTAATGGTCGTTTGGATATTTCCACTTAATCAGCTATGCACAACCCATATTTGTTTTGGTAGAAAATGTCCCAACATAGTGAAAATTAAGTAAATGGCTTACGTTGAAAATATTAAGGACTAGAGGCCAATGAAAGAAAAATCTTTTTATAGCTCATCGTATTCAATTGCCCCATGTTTTCAAGCTAGCATTGACAAATGATTGGAGGTTACAACTTGGTCCTGGTGGAGGTCTCCTTTATTTATTTGATCGTGAAGAAGAAGAAGAAGTCAGACCTTTGTTTCTACAGTAATCCTAATTTCGGTCTCAAAGAAGAAGAATCAATTATCAAGTCCTTGTTCTACGAAAATCCAAATGTAGGAGGATCATCTGTTAATAACATTTGAATGCCTGTAACCTTGAGCAAAAAATTCAAATCCTTGCATTCTTATCACTAGAGGATTTGTCTTTTTTGTGTAGGAGAATTATTCATCGACAAGGTTCCGCATGCAGCCATCTAATACAATAACAATAACAACAACAACAACAACAACAACAATAATAATAATAATAATAATTGACCATTTTCTACCAGTGAGTTTAATGGGTTTTGGAAAAATCATGGTTTCACAAGGAAACATCAATTGAAAATTGAATTACTTTACCTGGCAGCACTTGAGATTTCCACCACAAGCTGCATAATGCAGGGGGTGCTTCCAGCTCCTACATAATAGAAAGGATAAGGAAAATTATATCCATACCATATTTTAATATTAATGTAATCCTCTCTACACAAACTATTGCCATCAATTAGTTACTCAACAGACAATCACCTCCATTTCATCAAATCTGTTCAAGTTCAAATATTGATTTGGTTAAAACGAAGCATGCACATACACAAAAAAAGGAAAAAAAGGATGTGTCCTGCAATATGAGGCCGGAAACTAACCTATTAGATCCATAGAAGTGCCATAGTGAAACGTCACCGATGAAACACTGGCATGAATATCAAGTAGTAACTGTACACAATCAAAGTATCCATTCAGTGCAGCCATATGAAGAGCAGTTATTCCACCATCAGCTGCTTTGTTCACAAATTTGGAAAGAGCACTACAAAAAATATACAAAAGCTGTATAACCATCATAGAAAGAAAAAATCCAGCAGTAAGAAGAAATCATCATATAACCCCAAATATCTTCTCAGAAGTATAAGAAAACAAAGATTAAGTATTGAAATTATAAATCCAGCAAAAATAAATTAGTATAGCACCTGATAGATATGTAGAAACGTAATAAAAGGATACATAATAAGTTACTATTTCAGGCCTATTACAAATATTGCATTAACTTATTTCTAAATTTCCATGGTAATCAGAAAGCCACCCTGTAACTCTGAGTGTGCCACAAAATAAAATTAGGATCTTGCTAGATACAGATGAAAATATACATGTCCAATCTTAAACTATTCATTAACTACCCAGTAAAAATGCACTAAGTACACTGCCAGAATATGAAAGCTTCCAGCTCCCCGACAATGGGTGCCACCAAGTTGGCACATTTCCATGTGGTATAATTAGCCTAGTCACTTCTCTCATCTAAGCTTCTTTAATTAAGCCTAGCAAAATCAAGTTCAACTCAAACAAAAACAACTGACGCAAATCTGTGCACCTTGAGATGCTACTTCAATTTTGCAACAATGTTCCATGGAAAAGTTTGATGGTTGAATGGTGGATGACTTCATCCAAACACGATATGATGGCATTTGTACCATGGCACAAAAAAATGCCACTATCATATCAATAAAGAACATCAAAATGTCAAATTCAAATAATGGAAAATTTATTTCAATAAGAATAACTAGTATCTCTGACAGTATTCCTACAAAAGGGCCATACATCAAACAATAATGAAAGTCTACCTTGATTTCATCTTTTAGAGTCCAGAGCATTATTAGTTGGTTTCATTTCTACACTCTACAGCGGAATATTTAGGGAAGACAAATTATACATTAAAAACTATGGTTTTCTTTCCCACTCTATGAAGAATATACAACTACAATTCTATTTTCATCACCAAAAACCACCTCAACATACAAATTTGCACAAAAAATAAGGACATACACATGGTCATATTTTTGCTTCACCGAAGTGTCATCTCGTTCACCATTCTGCTTTGAAGCTATTATATGATAAGGTACACTTGGTATGAAGTCAGCAACGACGAGCCTAATACATCTCACGTGGCCATTAACTGCTGCAAAATGCAAAGCTGTTCTCCCACTCAGGTAATCTGCCCTAGTGACCTACATCACCAACATACAAATAGTAAACTTATCAACTTAAGACAATATCATATCACAATCTAAACTTAATAGGGAGCTGAAGAAATGATTATGTGAAAAAAGGCTAGCGTACGTAAGAGGTCTGCCAAAATAAGGGCAAAAAGCTTACATTACACCTATACAGCATCAAGGTTTGCACCACTTCCCAATGCCCATACCTGCAGGCATGCATCAGAGCAGTCTGACGCATACAAGATAACCAAAAAAAGAAGCTCAGATTTATCTACTTGAAAAAAATGCACACATTTGTCAGATGTTTACTGCATAATAGTATCATTTATAAAACCATGTACGCAAAATTCCCAAGGACCTGGTTTATCTAACACATTTAAAAAGTGCCCATCTTTCTTCCACTGTTTATCACAGAAAATCCTCTTTTTCAAACAACAAAAACAGCCCAATCATTTCTGAAATCGTTGTACACCAAAATTCCAAGGATCAGATAAATCAACACATTTAAAAAACGCCCATAATTATTTAAATTTTTATTGCATAATCCCGTCACTTCTCATATTGATCAGTGTAAATCCAATAAAATATGGCAAACCTGTCCGCAATAATTCCTGGAGTTGACGTCGGCTCCATGCTCCAACAAAAGCGACACAATCTGCACCGAATCAGATTTTTTTTCCAAAAAAAGAAAAAGAAACCAGATAAAAAGTAACCTTGGTTCAGAACAAGAAAAATGAATACCCCCACCTCGTTATGGCCTTTCGCGGCGGCAAAGTGAAGAGGGGAGTTGAGGCCGCCGAAGGTGGAGTAGCGGGCAAGGCAGGGGTTGAATTCGAGCAGCATCTTCGCCTCGATCAGATCGCCATCCCTCGCCGCCGACACCAGCCTCTCCCCTGTCGCCGAGCATCCGAACGAGTTTCCCATTCCCACCAACACCGATATCCGCAGCCGGCGACGGATCCTTCCCCGCCCACCCAGCGGCGGCCAAGGGAGAGTGTAGGTAAGCCGGTCGAAAGAGATGGGGTTGGTCGGGTGCCGTGTCGTGGTAAGTTAAGGTTGGGAGTTGTGGTGGGACCACGAATGGTTTTGACTTTTGGTTTTTGAAGGAGTGATTTTTTACATACGCCAATCCGAGGGACGCCTTTGGACTCCAACCACCCGGGTCTACCGGGCGGACAACGTTGTCATCTCGCCAACCAGGTAAGCCTGCTCTCCAAAAGCAACAACTACCGATCACGACGCCTCCTCATCTTTCCTTCCTCTTTTCCTTCTCTATCTGCTCGCATTTGTCGCGTTGCAAAGCAATCGCAGTGATGAGGCCCCCTGGCAGTGTTATCGATACCCACGTCGAACTCAAGTGGGTAGTAATTTTCCTATCCATCCGTAACATCACCAACCTTTGGAATCAGCAGGTAGCAAAAATTTTATCCTTTTTATAGATTAGATGCATGCAAATATAATATATGAATTAATCATGTTTCTTAACTGATTTTCCATCATTTGCCATCAAATCTATAGTTATAAGTAGTTATGAACTTTTTACCAAAAGAGAAAAATTGTTTGGTATATTGAAACATTGAGAAAATCAGACTGGATTTTTGAAAAATGAGAAAAAATACCTATTGTCCAAATAACCTAACTTAAAATGTATAAAAAAATTGAAAAATCAATAAAATTTTTTTTATAACTAGCAATGCCTTTCTAGGTTGTCCTTTGGTCGGCCTCGATTGGCCATCCCTTGGTCAACCTCAATTGGCCGACCCTTGGTCAGCCTTGACTAGCCACCTTGGCCAGCCATAACAAGCCACCCTTGATTAGGGATAGCCGGATCCGGCCGTCCCTACTATAGGGGGGCCAATTGCAGCAGCCTTGTGGTAGTTATATTTGACTACCCCTAGCTTCCGAGTAGCCAAATCTTGTTGCCCTTAGCCCAATCAAGCCACCCTAGACCAACCCCAAGGTGTAAAACCCGCGATTCGAGTTAGGGTTTTATATTAAGAACCGGTCGGGTCGACCGTTATTTTTTCGAGTTGAGTCAGTTTCGGGACACGTGTACCGAGCCGACGCCGGTCGCGTGTATGAGTTATGAGGGTCATGCGTACCCAAGTATATGATGATAACGTCATGAACACAGCAGAACAGAATGAGTTATCAGAATATATCAGAGTATGCCAGTGATTTTTTTTTATTTTTATATATAGTGGATCGTAGAATTAGTTTTAGGCCGTCTACCGCGTTAGCATGCGTTACGGGTATTTTTGGTGGGTTGATAGTTCTAGAGCATTTCATTATGATTTTGGTGTTGTTTGATTTTATGGGATTTATTTCCCAAATTTTTTTGAAATTTTTTTACGACTTAAATATTATTTTGACTCGAGTTAGAGATGAGTAAAGTAATATTTACGCTGTGTTCCTGACGTTATCATCATATACTTGGGTACGCATGACCCTCATAGCTCATACACGCGACCGACGTCGGCTCGGTACACGTGTCCTGAAACTGACTCAACTCGAAAAAATAACGGTCGACCCGACCGGTTCTAAATATAAAACCCTAACTCGAATCGTGGGTTTTACACGGGCGGCAGGTTGGGGAGGGGTCGGTGGCTGGGGGTGGGTTCGAACAGGGGCGGGGATGGGTGAGAGGGGCAGTCAGCGGGTACAGGCGACTGGCGGATGGGTTAGAGGAGGTGGTCGGCAGGGACAGCCGAAGCGCGCCTCGTCGACGGGAGGGGGGGTAAATTAAACGGGCCGACGGCCCCGGATCAAAACGCTATGCTTTATATATATATATATATATATATATATATATATATATATACCTCATATATATAGAGGAAAGAATTGCTGTGCTGCAGGACAGCCAGCTTAGCTATACTTGAGTTTTGATTTGGCCGTTCAAAACACATCTGACGGTCTGAAAAACACATCTGATATAGAAAATGCTTTGCATTCTTGTTTTTCCATGCCGACCACATATGGTTCATCCTTGCCGGCCCACCTGCCACCGCTGCTGCCTCACCGCCGACGACCTCCGCCAAGGCCTCCACAAGACACCTCCCAGCGTCGAGGCCGAAGTCGGAGGGGTCGAGGAAGACGCCGGCGCGGTGGGGTGGGGGGAAGCGGGGAGGTGCGGGAGCGGCGGGAGGAAGACGTCGGCGTGGAGGGGCGGGAGCGGCGGGGCGCGGCGGGGAAAGTATGATACTTTAGAGTAGCTGAGATGGTGGAGGCGCAGGCAGATTCCAGATCTCCAACCCCTTCATCGCCCCGCTGCCTGATCCCATGTCCAGGTTAGCTGAAGCCTTGTCCTGCCGCCCTGCTGCCTCACCATGGCAGGGCACGGGCTCAAAATGAGGAAGGGAAAAAGACAGGACAGCGACGGTACTGTCCGATGGCAGCAATGGCTAGCAGCGGGCGGCCGACTGCAAGGTCGCCGGCGGTCTGGTGGTGCGGCAAAGGTGGTGGGAAAACAGAGTATCGGCAAAGCAAAATAGGGGAGAATGAAATGAGCAGGGGTAATTTCGTAATAAAAATTTGAGTCGCTCCCAACTTGAGTCAATATTAGGAAATATATCCCAAAAAATATAATAAAATATCATAAAATAAAATAATTGAGTTCTAATAGATTATTTTATCTTATGGTATTTTAATCTATTTTTTATATTTTTTGGGATTTATTTCATAATATTAACTCGAGTCGGGATTGAGTTAAGTTTTTATTACAAAACTACCCATCTCAAAACATATGAACAAAATAGGGTAAAATACCATAAAATAAAATAATCAATTAAAATTTAATTATTTTATTTTATGGTATTTTCATCTATTTTTTTATATTTTTTAGGAATTGTTTAATAATATTGACACTAGTCGGGATTGAGTTAAGTTTTTATTAAAAAACTACCTATGCCCGTTTCCTTCACAACTCGTGTCAATATTACGAAATAAATCTCAAAAAATATGAAAAAATAGATTAAAATATCATAAAATAAAATAATCCATTAAACTCGATTATTTTATTTTATGGTATTTTATTATATTTTTATATTTTCTGGGATATATTTTGTAATATTGACTTAAATCGGAAGCGAGTCAAATTTTTATTATGAAACTACCACTGCCCATTTCCTCCTCCCTCCCGTGTTTCGCCGGTGACTCTGTTCTTCCAACCCTGTTTTGCCATGACACCCGGCTGCCGGTGACTGCCCGCTGGTGACCTCGAGAGCGAGTCAAGCTTTTAGTACCTTACTATATATTTATTTCGCAATATTTTTTATATTTATATAATATTTCGTAATATTGACTCGTTCCTGACAAGAGTTAATATTACGAAATAAATATAAAAAATATATATATATATATATATAATAATTTTCTAATAAAAACTTGACTCTAGTAATGAATGAGTTAAGTTTTTATTACAAAATTATTTTATATATTTTTTAAAATTTATTTCGTAATATTAACTTAGGTCGGGAGCGAGTTAAATTTTTATTACAAAATTATTTTGTATATTCTTTTAAATTTATTTTATAATATTAGCTCGAGTCGGAAGTTGGTCAATTTTTTCTTATGAAATTATTATTATATATATATATTAATTTATTTCGTAATACTAACTCTAGTCGGGAATGAGTCAATTTTTTATTATAAAATAATTTTATATATTTTTAAATTTTATTTCTTAATATTGACTCGTGTCAGGACAGGTTAAGTTTTTATTACGAAATAAAAATTTTAAAAATAAACTAATTCTATCAATTTTTTTAAAATATTGACTCAATCAGGAGCGAGTCAAGTTTTTATTACGAAATTATTTTATTATTTTATTATTTTTAATTTATTTTGTAGTAAAAACTTGACTCGGTCCCGTATGTGGAAGAGTCAAAATTTTTATTACAAAATTATTTTTTTATTTTTTAAATTTAATTCGTAATATTGACTCGAATCGGGCCCGAGTCAAGTTTTTATTATGATATTAATTTATTTCTTTAGAATTTATTTTGTAATAAAAAACTTGACACGAGTCGGGAGCGAGTAAAGTTTTTATTACGAAATTACCCCGACCTTCTCCCCTGTTTCTTCCCCTTCCCCTGCCTAACGATCGCCCCTGCTCCCACTGATTTGTCGTGCCACCCCTATCGCCGGCGGCCTCACCGCCTACCGCCTGCTGCCAGCTAGCTACGCCGCTTCCCTGTGTTGTCGTTGCCTTGCCAATCTCACAATTTGACGCTCCTGACTCGCTCCCAACAGAGCCGCCCCTGTTCAAACCCACCGTCAGTGACGCCACACCTCGGGCCGCAGCCGCCCCGCCAGCCAAATGTTGCCACTGAAAAAGACATCGCAAGCCGCTGACGATGTGGAATGGGAGCGGGCATGACTGGGGCGGCAGCGGCGGCGTGGGGAGGGGGAAGGAAAGGTCCGGACCGACGTCGCGCTCGAGGCCGAAGTCGGAGGGGTCGAGGAAGACATCGGCGTGGAGGGGCGGGAGCTGCGGGAGGAAGACGCCGGCGCGGAGGGGCGGGAGCGGCAGGGAAAGGGCTGCAGCGACTAGAGAAGGGAAGAAATAGGGGGCAGGGGGTTGTACTCGTTTTAATTTCCAGCCGTTGGATTATCATCCAATGGCTGGAAAGTGCAGCACAACCATCTTGGTTGTGCTGCAGGACAGCATTCTTTTTTCCATATATATATATATATATATAGCTTATATGGGCTACGCATCTAATTTATATAGGTCCCACAAAATTATATTTATACATGTTAAAGGTGGTGTGCATAAGTAGGAGGTTGATAAAAAATTTTTTATCGTCATTATGACTTGGTTTTAATTTTTTAAAAAAATATACTAGCTAAAATATATTTTAAAATTAATTTTTATTACAATTATTTTGATAATTAAGTTGAACCTATTATTGCAATTATTTTTATTACAATTTTAGAAGTATTAGATTGAGTTGATACTTTATAATTGCCGTTATTATTTATATTTATACTTATTATATGGGTTTTAAATAATGGGGTTCATTAAATTGCTCCAAATATAAAGTGTGACTCACGTATATAAGATTATTTATTAAATACCGTGTATCATACAAAGTTTGACATAGGAACTCATGTTTGGTTGTTTTTTAATAGGCCCATTTTTATTTGACCAATTAAAAATGGGGAATAAAATATGATATTTTGTTTTTTTTATAAAAAAACGGACCAAATATAGTAAAATATTAAACTTCAAGAACTTCAACTTCAATTTTGATAATATATATGGATTAACGTAAGGACGGAAAATGAGGATAATGCTGTCAATTTGAGGAACTGCAGCCTCGAATTAGAATGAAATGAAATATTAGAACTGAATTTTTCATCTTAAATTTAGATCCATCTATTCATAAAAAATATAAAGATATTTTACTCCGATGGGCTTATTCCTGAATATTGTCAATGGGGCCAGACAATGCGTGAAGGTCATCAATAATCATCATCTTGAACCCAAGGAATCATAATCAACAAAATTGAAGGCTAATGATATTCTTTCCTGATGAGATTGATAATTCTAGCGGTTTCAATTAGTAATAGAAAATTAATTATAACTTCTAATAACAGCCCCAAAATTACCAAGATTATCAATTTTATCACCAATAAACATTAAGGGCCAAAAATGAAGTACCCGCTAAAACAAGTAACAAGATGTGATCTTAGGCAAAAACTTGAAACAGTTTTCCATCATCACATCCAGACAATGAGGGGCTAAACAACAAGAAAAAAGGTGCATTATTCTTAAAAGCATGTTCACCTTCGTGAAAAAGAAGTCTGATTAAAACGATGACGAAATCAACCAAAGATATGACAGTGCATACTAGACAGAGAGTGCTGAATTGAGTGCACTATAAACATCGACTCCAATTTGGGCTTCGGCCTTCTCCAAGTCGGTAGAGGCAGAATTTACCTTCTGTTGGAATTCTTCAAGCCCTTTCTGGACTTGGCTTTGATCAAAGCGATCTAGTGGGATTGCTTCAACTGCAACTATATCCGTGAAAGAATTTGCATGAATGAAGGCAAAACCACCGCTCACAAAGTATTTAGCAGTTTCATTCCCTTCAAGAACCGATAGAACACCAGGTTTAAGCTCTGCAATGGTAGGCACATGTCCAGGCAGAACACCCATTTGCCCTGTCATGGCAGGGATGATCACCTGATCAACCTGAAAAAAAAGCAGCCTTAAAATACTTGACATCTTTGCGAATTGTAATAACCACAGCAGATAAAAAGAATAAGAGTTTGAAGTTCGGACAAAGCTAAATTTAGGACATTACTCTCGATAACTAATTAAGAACCAAATCTGCTCTCCGTCAAAAATGTCTTATGCGAAATCCCTTGTATATAACTATAAATAGAAATGCAGCAGGAGGGTAGTGTTAACATAATTATCTTTTTTTACAAAAAATATGAAATTAAGAAAAAGTCAAAAAGCACATTCCTGTAACATATTCTACATCCAAAAATTTAGAACAGTAAAAAAATTCTTAGTTTATCCTTGGAATCAAGTTATTCAGGAGTCAAAGCGACAATTTATCCTTTCAAATATGCGGGGCAGAAGTAGAAACTTAACAAAGCAACCACCTAAATTGAATATATTGGTAACCAAGAAGCTACAAGCACCTAAGAGATATAGCATTTAATATAGTTAATGTAGACAATCTATAAGATGGATGCATCAGAAAACAAGCTCATATGAGTATGATAACAAAGTACATATAAAGAAAACATATAAACAGCTAAAAGTCAATTAATTAACAGCATACAACTAGATTGCCCCGGGGTGGGGGTAAGCAAGCAGAAAAGCATTAGTAAAGAGCCAATAAATACCAAATAACATAATTTTCACCAACTTTTAAGAAAGTCATATTTTACTCAACCTAAATTGGATTATGTCATGAATCAATAAATGTAAATTCAAAATGCATAGCCTCAAAGCATAAAATGAGAGATAGTTGATTAAACTACCCCAATATGACACTACACAGCAAAATTATCGTAACAAAATGATCTTATCTGATAACAATTCAAAATTATTTGCAGTTACCAAGATTTGTATAGTTGGCAAGACATGCATAAAATGGCACTTGTAATCGCCCATGCATTTGGCTACTGTGCCGTGCAAATGTTTAAAGGGGGAATCAACCAATGAAATAAAATAGTTCTATCTTTCCCCAGGCTTCCCCACGATCAAAATCTCATTGTTTGTCTATTTCTAAACTGCCAAATTCGTCATGTTGTCTATAATTTCTTCTTGGTAATAAACGATATGAAGGGAGTACATTTCAGTTCACTACAAAAACAAAACCATCCCCACACAATCTTCTTCTTACTCCACCTCATCCTGAAAAGGGATTGAGGGCATCAAACCTAATCTAGGATCAACAAGAAAATTAATAATGATGTTTGACAGCAGGATGCACTTCTCGACACCAAACCTCTTCCCTTATGTGAGCTTGAGACCATCAGTACCTGAGAATTGGCTGACTTTACCCTAATATGATCTAATAGAAGACAATTTTTTCTCACATTCCAATCTAAAATCTTATTATTCATCTCCCTTTCCCCCAAATTTGTCATGCTTCCCATATTGGTAAGAGATACGTCCACACCAGTTCACTGTCAAGGATATAAGCCCATCATCCACGTAGTTCTTGGTCA
This sequence comes from Piper betle, assembly GCA_033002965.1. Classification (NCBI taxonomy): domain Eukaryota; kingdom Viridiplantae; phylum Streptophyta; class Magnoliopsida; order Piperales; family Piperaceae; genus Piper; species Piper betle. Next base: position 5,143 of record JAURVB010013640.1, on the reverse strand, counting down.
AAAACAATATTTCAATCTTCTTCTTCTACCATAGAGCCCCTCACCTGATCACACTCCTAAATTAAATGTAGCTCACAAATTACTTGGAGGGGACATTTAAATATACCCAATGTAAAATCAACGCATTCCACATTCTTCTGTCAAAACAAATCACAATATACCATAAGCGCCTCATCTCACATTTACATAACCAATCTAAAACACGCCAATCTCCCACCACCACCCCTCCACCCCCCAGCCAAAAAAATTCGTCATGTTTTCCCCCATTTCTTCCTTGTTAACATTTGACACTAAACACGCTCTTTACAATCCACTACGAGAATTCCCTGATATAATCTAACAGATAACAACTACCTCTCACATTTCAACAACTAAGTCTAAAAAACAACACAGTCCCCTATCAGAAGCAATCACAACAAACCATCGGTAAACATTACCTCCTTGGCGGAGAGCTCGGACTGGTAAGGGAGGACGAAGTTGACGGTGAGCTTGGAGGGGATGGAGGCCGGGGTGGGCGGCCGAGGCTGCATGAACGAGAGCGGCGTCTTCGGCGGCTCAATGTTCGGCGCCACCTTCTTCCACGCCTCCACGAAAGCCGCGTCCGCCGTCGCCGGCGCCAGGGCGTCCGCCGAGAACGCCCGCCGTGTCGCCCCCAGCGCAGCCCGGGACAGCACGCGGTGCGCTTGCCTCAACATCTTCCCGATCGCACTGGTCCGATGACCTACAACACCCGAAATCGGAGCGAAAATGGAAGTCAGATTGCACAAATGCTAGCTCGTTCGATCGATCTCGACGATGAGAGATCGAAATCGATGGAGGAATAGGAAAATTGAGAGGAAAAATCGAAGCTTTTGTTTGGGGGGGGTTGGTTGGGGAGCGTACCTTGAGCGAAGCCTCGTCTGGTTCTTGCGAGTTTCCCCTTTTTTCGGCGTTGGAGAGAGCAAATGGGCTGGGCTTGTTGTGACATGGGCCTGATCTCATTTTCTTGTTATGGGCCATAGGCCCACGTAGTACTGATATGGCCACTGAGCAGTAAAATTTTGATATTGATTCTTATGATGGCCAAAGATGGGGTAAAACAAAACATCAACATTTTATAACCAGATTTTGACATTTTAAGAACAGAGTATAAGTGTATAACAATGCTTTGGAAAATAAAACAAGAGAAGAGTATAATGTGGAAGTAAAATCAATGCCCAACTATTCTAAAATTATAGTAAAATACTACTTATTTACTTTCATGTTGTAAAATATTAACAACTAATATAACTTGTATCCCAAAACAAACGTCATTTGATTAATCGAACATGATCACTTTAAACTAAACCCTGTAAAATTCTAAACCGAAAATTCCACCGGCCCAAAGAAAACCCAATGGGCCTATTCCACTGGGCCTGCTTTTTTACCGAACAACAGTCAGGTTAATAGAGAGATTGTGCTCGGGGACGCAGGCGCCGTCGCCGGAGATGACGAAGGCGACGGCGGCGAAGCGACGGGAGAAGGCACTACAATCGCCGTCCGCCGGCGAGCTCTCCGATCTGCCATGGTTGGCCGGGGTCGCCACCGCCGTCAAACTCCACCTCGCCCCGTCCTACCGGAGCACCGACTTAGAGGTCCACCGGAACTGGCTCGCCGTCACCTCCTCCCTCCCACTCTCCCAATGGTTGGTACCTCGAGGGGCCTATTCTACTGGACCCTCGACTACCGTCCCCTCTTCGCCTACTTCGAGCGCTTCCGCGTCCTCCCCGCATGCCTCCTCGACCCCACCATCACCGACCTCCGCCGCGGTCTCGGCTAAGCCGCCGACTCCGCCGTCCTCTTCCAGCGGCTCTCCGTCGTCGCGTCGGACGTCGTTCTCTTATTCGCCGTCCACCGGTTGGGCAGGCGGCTCGGGTGGTGGAAAGGCGGCTGCTTTGCCTCCTGTTCGTCTGGTCGCCGGCCCTGGTGATGGTGGACCATGTGCATTTCCAGTACAATTGGTTTTTGATCGGGGTTTTGATGGTGTCGGTCTCGTTTTTGGTGGAGGGGAGGGATTTGGCTGGCGGGTTTGTGTTTGCGGTGGTGATGTGCTTGAAGTATCTCTTGGCGGTGACGGCGCCGGTGTACTTCGTCTACCTGCTGAGGCATTACAGTAAAGGCGGCGGCTTTTGGCGGGAGGTTGGGAGGTTCTTGACGATGGGGGCGGCTGTGGCGTTTGCCCCTTCTTCTATTATGGTCAGGTAATGGCGGCTTCATTTGCATTATGTCTTTGAGTTGTTAAAGAAAAATTGTGTCTCGTATGAATTAGAGATGCTTGTTCATGGAGAAAAATGCAGTGGAAGTTTGCAATCTTTTGGCTTTTCTGTTATATATGTTGGGGCTTTAGTTGTAGCAGATGAGAATCGTAGACGGTTGCTACTGGTGCGTTTTTGCAGGGCCGAATATATTTTGCATGAGACTTGAGTGCTTGAAGTGGCTATATTCAATTGCATGGTGTCTTAATTTTCTGTCTGGTTAGGCTGTTTGAGTATTCTGTCTCGGATGCCTTGGTGAATCTGTGATGTTTGTTCTTCAACAAAAATGCAGTGTAATCTTAGAAACTTGGCTCTTGTTATTTTAGTTGTAGCAGATGAGAATTGCAGATCATTACAATTGGGGCATTCTTTGCAGGACAAAATTGTTTTATGGAGTTGTTAACTGCTACATGGAAATATTAAGATCTGAAATGGATAGCTTTTTGATGAAGATGGATTTAGGCTGTGTTCGCCGGGGACAATTGTGCATTTAAATATCTGTTTTGATTATACGATGAATTTTGACGTTGAATATGTCTTTTTTATTTGATGCCAACAATCGCAAATTATTCTTTTGAGCCCTAGTGGAGCTGCCGTAAAATATATCTGGGCACGAGATTGTCCACCAATGTGGATTGCATTTTTCGATTTGTTTTTAAGGGTTCGGTTACGAGGCATTCTCGCCGTTAAAAGTGTAAAAATAAAATATCGTGAGCGCAAAATAACATGCAAGAAATTTTATATAGTTTTTAGGGTTCAACTTAAATCATTAATTTAATTCACGGCGAGATTAGTACTCATAATTCACTAATTTTTAATTTTTTTACAAATTACAAATTATAGTAAAAAAATTTTTTCTCTAATCTTTTGATTCCATACATAATTTATCTTTTATAATGTTTTGATGAAAAATTTGATTTAACCTTTATGATCCAATGATTCTTAAAATAAATCCTTGGGTTGATCCAAATTGAATCAAGCCCGGCCTACAAATTAACTTGCCGGGATTGGTCTGACTTTTGAGTTGGGCGAGTAAGGGCCACGTTACGAACAACACTTACATCAAGTGTAAAGGTCAATCAGGCAAACAATCATCAATGGGCATCCAGTAACAGCTTGGTCAGTGGACAAATAGCTTGTCCGATTTTGATATTGGGTTTAACAAGTGATGGACAATCTCAATAATAAGTGAGCAAGCGGTAACACAGACTTCTGCTTCTTCTATGTTTTCTTGGGAATCACCGGTGTACTGGACTCCTCCTCCGGCAATGATGGGTGGCACTAGCAGAGCATGGCAACCTTCTCAACAAAGCAAGCAAACCTCCGTCAAGGCTTCAAGGACTACGGTCTAAGTGCTCTTCTCCGGCGAAAGATTTCAGTCAGCACTATTTGGCATCAACTTTGGTTGCGATCAATGCCTCAACTCCTGTGGGCAACGAAGTGGCACCAAAGATCTCAATTATCTTCTCTATTGGTACCAACTTTGGGTCCCTCTCTAGCAGTTAAATTCCATGAAAATTGCAATGAATCTGCCAATGATTGATCCTTGCCTGGAGATAGCTTGACTTGGCCGGGGAACGAACCCTAAGATGGACACCTAATCTTAGTTGCACCAACAATGTGGTTTGGCTTGAAGGCAGTAAACTCTGGCGATGGGGAAACAAGACTTGATCCTAAGCTCCTCAAGGCAGCAAGGTGATGAATAACAACAAGGTTGCAGCGGCGACAGTGCTTCACGGGAACTACAAGAATTTCAACAACAGAGGACTCTGTTTTTCCCTTCGTTGACGGGTCACTTCCTAAATTTTTTCGGCGACAGCGGCAACAAACTTCGGCGGTACTTCACACAGACCTGAAGATTGCTTCTCTAGCTTCACTTTGGACATCATAGTGGAGCGGGGACAACAGGTGTTGGTCAGAAAAGTCCACAAAGTCGGTCTTTCGTTGCTGTTCTGTTTTCTCCCTTCTCAGATGGGTTACTTCCTGAATTTTTTCTAGCAATGGAGGTATCGGATTCCATGGAAACTCGATTTGGGTTTGTAGATCACTTCACCAGCTTCATGTTGGACACCATGACTGGGCCAGGGATAATCGGTGTTGGTCAGAAAATAGCCACGAAACCTGCCTTTTGCTACTGCTTTCCCTTGTTTTTTTTGCCTTCTTAGGCGAATAATTTTTTGGCATAAATATGGCGGTGATAATAGCCATCGGAGCCATAGTATATATTAGAGTCATAGCAACTATCCTTGTTCTCTTATAGAACAGGGTGAGATACATGACTCAAGACCTAGTCAACTAGAACCAAGTGAGCGGTCCAGTTCCTTGTATAGGGACACCTGAGAATTGGACCTAGACTGGCGACAGTGAGCCGTGCAGTTCATTAGGGTATCCACTGTACTTAGCAGGAGACTCATAGAAGGCCTTGAGGTGACTGTAGGACCTAGAGTAGAGTTCCTGCGAGTAGATGTAGGTGACTGTTCATAGATGACGATTAAAGGGACATGGGTAGATGTTAGCAGGTAGGTCTTACCCTCGGCGTAGTTTTCCAGACATAGCCCAGATTAGAACCTTGCGATACTCTAGAGTATCTGCTTGACCAACCCAGTAGGTCCTTAGGGGTGACCTAGTGTAACACCCCAAATCCGGTTCACACTCGTGAACCAAACCGGCATGTTACAGGCCCCGGTTAGGTCGGCTAACCCGAACCTAACTCGTGCGGATCCAATCTCGGCGTCTTAAGATGAAGATACAACTCGTAATGCATGGATGAATACACAAACCTAACATGGTACTACATGAACGACATGCAAGTCAGAGTACACACCAAACAATCCCGATAAAAATTAATAAAAGTTTTGAAACATAACGGA
>JAURVB010013639.1:0-5000 GCA_033002965.1 Piper betle | reverse complement strand
TACTAGCGAATGCTCGGCACCCTACGCTGCGTACTCGGCTCGGTAGCCTGCTCGGTCCACGGTTGCACCACAACCTCGATATGCCGACCCAAACACCGATCAGCAACAACTTGAGGTTTCTTGACCTGGACTCGGCCACATGCTCGGTACACCGAATACCGACCCATGTGCCGGCACTTGCTGCTGTTCCCGACGCCTTGCTCCACCGGCATGCTCGGTCCTCCAGCAGCGTCGTGCAACTCGGTTTGGACTGCAACATAATCACGGGTTAGCCTCGGTGTGTTGTTTCCACCACTCGGATAACCACTGCTATCCCCTTCATGGACGTAGGGAATCCAGGAACAACACCCAAACCCTGGTTCCCGGGACGTCCACGAATCAAGGCTGTAACAGCTGCCACCCCTAAGCGGTGGGGAAAATTTCCTCTGCTATATAGGGAGGGGTGTGGTCTTGTTTCTGGCGGCGGCTTGCCTGCGAGCAGCCTTGCAGCGAACGCCACACTCAAGCACCATGACAAGTGTCACAGGGGTTAACTTAGGGTTTAAATTTTCTGCCCTAACTGCCTCCGTGCGGCATGTTTCCCTCCCTGGAAACACCAGCCAACACCACCTCCGCACCCCAACGTGCTGTGGTGCACAGCGGCCTCGGACCACACGCCTGCAAGTATCGCACGCACCCAGTCCCGGTACCGCGCCCAGCTACCAACGCCTGCGTACCGTAACCAGGTTACCAGCCCCTGTACCGAACACACACACCGATCACACCAAGTCACAAGTGATTACACGCCCCACGTACCGAGTACCCTGCTCGGTGCCCCTAGACCACGGAATCACTGGTCTAGACCACGGTGCACAAACATGACGCATACACCACAAGAATTACAGGAACTCTTCCCAACCTCTATTCTTACAACGTGAATACAGGATATATACAGGTAATCCCTCTAGACTACCCGCCGGTCGTGGACATGCAAACCCCACGACCGTGCCTCTCGACCCTCACTCGACAGGACTTCACCCAACCCTCGGTTCACCGCGCAGGGTTGCCGAACAACAGGTGTGCGAGCCTTGACCCTAAAGGCAGACGTCGACTAACCCGGTAGTCCCCCTTGGAGTTCCAGACCCTCCTCGGCCTGACTGCAGTAACCCCAAGGCGTCCCCTTGCCCGACCAAGTTTCACTCCCCCACTGAGATCACTCACACACTCAACTCTGGTTGTTCTGATTTCTACACAAGGATGGCACCTCCTTATATAGACATCCCAGCCTTAGTGTGACACCTCATCAGCTTGCATCCTCACCATCGAAGTCTAGATCAACGGCTCCCATACTCCAAGCCTTGTCATCGACCCCTTGGTGTTCCAGCAGAATTACCAGAAAGACCCCCCTTGGGTGTGGCGCAAATGCCTCATCAACTTCCTGGATGTGGCACGGTCGCCTGGCTCGACCCAGCGACCAGTACCGAACCCTGGTCCGTCTGTTCCACAGCACCCATGCGCATGCACGATAACCCCTACCGCTCCTTGGCTCGGTCACCTGCACATCTGCGCACCCGTGACTACCGCATGTCGCACGGTCGCACACGGCCCTGGTGCCCAGCACGCTCGGTCAGCGGTGCTCGGTCACTCGCACCCTACGCATCCGGAACCCGCAACTTCTACCTGCGCATGCTGCTCGGTAGAACGTCCCGGCTGCGCCTGACCCGTCACGCACCTGGAACCCGCACCACGCTCGGTACACGGTAGCGGTGCTCGATACTCGTTATCGATCATGTCCGCTACCCAACTGCTATCGGTACTGTCCGATATCTCGCCCGGTACAGCAACTCGCCCGATAGACCCCATGCACCACGATGCACTTCACACTAACACGGAAATATGCTCGGTAGGTTGTTCAACACTCGGATAGCACCGGCCACCCGACTTGGACGCGGGAATGCTAGGAACAACCGCCAAACCCTAGCTCTCGACCGTCCCACGAGCTAAACCCCGTTACAGTACCTCTGTCACAAGGGTCAGCTTAGGGATTAAATTTTTCGCCCAAACTGCCACTGTGCGGCGTGTTTCCCTCCCTGGAAACACCAGCCAACACCACCTCCGCACCCCAACGTGCTGTGGTGCACAGCGGCCTCGGACCGCACGCCTGCAAGTATCGCACGCACCCAGTCCCGGTACCGCGCCCAGCTACCAACGCCTGCGTACCGTAACCAGGTTACCAGCCCCTGTACCGAACACACACACCGATCACACCAAGTCACAAGTGATTACACGCCCCACGTACCGAGTACCCTGCTCGGTGCCCCTAGACCACGGAATCACTGGTCTAGACCACGGTGCACAAACATGACGCATACACCACAAGAATTACAGGAACTCTTCCCAACCTCTATTCTTACAACGTGAATACAGGATATATACAGGTAATCCCTCTAGACTACCCGCCGGTCGTGGACATGCAAACCCCACGACCGTGCCTCTCGACCCTCACTCGACAGGACTTCACCCAACCCTCGGTTCACCGCGCAGGGTTGCCGAACAACAGGTGTGCGAGCCTTGACCCTAAAGGCAGACGTCGACTAACCCGGTAGTCCCCCTTGGAGTTCCAGACCCTCCTCGGCCTGACTGCAGTAACCCCAAGGCGTCCCCTTGCCCGACCAAGTTTCACTCCCCCACTGAGATCACTCACACACTCAACTCTCTTGGTTGTTCTGATTTCTACACAAGGATGGCACCTCCTTATATAGACATCCCAGCCTTAGTGTGCACACCTCATCAGCTTGCATCCTCACCATCGAAGTCTACGATCAACGGCTCCTCATACTCCAAGCCTTGTCATCGACCCCTTGGTGATTCCAGCAGAATTACCAGAAAGACCTACCCCTTGGGTGTGGCGCAAAAGACTGATCGCATTCTTGGTTCGACTCAACACCGAATCCTCCTGGGTGTGGCACGGTCGCCTTGCTCGACCCAGCGACCCAGTACCGAACCCTGGTCCGTCTGTTCCACAGCACCCATGCGCATGCACGATAACCCCTACCGCTCCTTGGCTCGGTCACCTGCACATCTGCGCACCCGTGACTACCGCCCATGTCGCACGATCGCGCACGGCCCTGGTGCCTGGCTCGCCTGGTCAGTGATGCCCGGTCGCTCGCATCCCACGCATCCGGAACCCGCAACTTCTACCCGCGCATGCTGCTCGGTAGAATGTCCCGGCTGCGCCTGACCTCGTCACGCACCTGGAACCCGCACCACGCTCGGTACCACGGTAGCGGCCTGCTCGGTACTCCTTACCGATCAATTGTCCGCTACCCAACCTGCTATCGGTACTGTCACGGTAGCTCGCCCGGCACAGCAACTCGCCCGATAGACCACATGCGCCAGTCAGACCTTGGACTTGCCCACTATCACGGATAATATGCTCGGTAGGTTGTTCAACACTCGGATAGCACCGGCCACCCGACTTGGACGCGGGAATGCTAGGAACAACCGCCAAACCCTAGCTCTCGACCGTCCCATGAGCTAAACCCCGTAACAACAAGCATGGGTTGGGCAAGGATTGTCGATGATCGACTTCCGGCAGCGGCTCTCGGTACGCCGATTGCTGCTATGCCACACGTTGCGCGTTACTGTGCGGCATGCTTGGTAGAGTATTCCGCTCAGCACCCTTCGGCGGGTTGCCTGGCAGGGGGTCTCGTGGTCGCCCGTCCGTCTCGGCATCACTTTTCCAGCGTTGCTGGAAGGGGGCATGTAGCCTACGCGCGCGGCCTTGTCCCCGGCGAGGCGCTCGATCGGCATTGTTAGCGTGGGTTGAGAAACGAAAATCAGTCATTTCCTCCCGGCGGCGGCTGTCGGCAAGCCACCCGTTGTGCGATGCTTGGGGGATTGCTCGCTGGAGATAATCCGCCCGGCACCCTTGCACGGGGTGCCTTGCACGAATGATCGAGAAGTCATGCCCGACTCGGCATCCCCTGTCGGGCGTTGTCAGGCGTCGGTGTGGGATTGCGCGGAAGGGTGCCTCGTACGCTCAAGCACCACGGTTTCATGGGGAGGGCAATTGGCTGGTCAAGTGAGTTGCGGTCCTTGCCTCGCGGCGGTGGGGATCGGTACTCGGGTTGCCCCCATGCCGCAGAGCCGGTGGTACTTGCGGGCCAGGGTCGTGCACGTGCTGCTCGCTCCCTGCCCGCTATGCGTTTGTATGCCTGGTCCGTTCTCGCCAGCACCGCCGAGTTGCGCGCCGGTAATTTAAAGGGATACGAGTTCGGTGGCCAAAATAATAAATTTATAAATTATTACATGAAATTAATAAATTTCGATCAGGATAAATGGTAATTAATTAATCGGCTTATTAAAAGCGATTAACTTAAATTGAAGAGTTATGAGGAATATTTAATAAAGACTTCACCTTTAGCATATAAAATTTATATTTGATAAATAGAATGATTATTCTTATAATAAATTCGTAACGTAAAATAATGGATCAATAAAAGATAATCGTGTAGAAATCACGAGATAGCATAATTAATTAAATAAAGAAGTGTTGAACCTTATTGAATTAAATAAATTAAATAAGGTGTTATATATTAAATATTTAGTTGCGTGCATTTTCGACGCGAGTAAAATTATACTAATGTATAATTTTATGCCCTCATTCATATTAGGGTTAGTGGATTACAGTCGGATGAACCCACAAGTCAGGTACGTATAATAGGTAGAACATCGTATTTTTCTTGTTGGTACCCTAGATCGGCCTGAGCCCAGATTCGACTACCATGCACCAAGTGCAACCGGGGTCAATAAATTGACTCAGTCTGACACTGCGTCGTGTTATGTGCATGAATTTTGTAATGCATCGACATTGTTTTGGAGTAGTGATAGCCACCCCATAAAAAGGCTACGGCCGGGGTGAGTGAGGCACGGCGATTCCTCCAAGTACTGGAGTGCAATGATAACTGCCCCATAAAAAGGCTACAGCCGGGGTGTGTGAGGCACTGGCACTAGAGTGC